>OFHS01004795.1:0-13081 GCA_900245855.1 Calvadosia cruxmelitensis
CTAGTATTATTCGAAAGTAGTTCTAATTTTAGCGAACTAGAAAATAAATCTAGTCAACCCACCCCTGCTAATAGTACACGTCATATGCCAGCGTGGAAAGTTCGTTTTGTGTACGCCGAAGATTATGTTAGAGTCCTGCGCCAAAGCTTACGCCACGCCAAAAAAAAACAGGATAATTTTAACAGTGTTTAGTACTGAATCTTTGAAAATTCCAACCCTTGCGCCACGCCATTCGCCAAATCGGAGCCTGTTCCACGCCGAAGATCTTTGGCGTAACATACAAACTTTCCAGACTGGGTCATGTGATCGTTTGAACCCTGATCTTGTAGGCTACTCAGATTGTGAAATTTCGACTAACTAGGCTACCAACCCACAGTGCCGGTTACACTGACAAAAATTTGTAAACGAGGTTATTAATTAGTTGCTGGATGCTGAATGCACCCGTGGAATACCCAACAGATGTGATTAGCTTGGCTCAATCATTATCATCATCATTTTTTTATGCCGTGCTATTTTTATTAGCCTACCACATTAACTTGTGAAACTATTTTACAAAGGAGGTGACAGTCGCCGTAATTGATTGATACATTTTATTTAAAACAATTCAGGTTGATGTTGAATTCAAGGACATAACAGCAGAAGGCAACGAGAACTGGTTTGAGAAATATCAAAATGACATACCTGTCATTCATCTAAATGGTCAAGAGATCATGCGTCATCGGCTATTTCCAAATGTCATGAAAGATGCGTTGACGAACTTAGCATCTTCTAGGTGAGTAAGCAGTAGGCCTACAGGTCTTGAGATATATATCATACAAAATCTAAATTATCTTGATAAGTTGATATTTATAAACTACAGTCAAACTTGTATTAGCGGCCACCTATACAGAGCAGCCACCTGTGTATAAAGGCCACTCTTCATAACCACAAAGTAACATTTTCTATAGAAATCAACCTTGACAGAAAGGCCACCTGTCTATAAAGGTCATTCTTTTCAGGTCCCAAAGGTGACCATTATAGACAGGTTTCACTGTAGGCTACATCGTTAAGGAATTTGATGGCTTGTTGTCAAACCTAGAGATCTTTTAACCCTGATGCGAAACAAGGTTTTAAAGAAGTGACAATAAGAAATACAAGATGTAAGCATGTCTAATTGTATAGACGTTGCAGAGGGACTGACTGGACAGCTGAGGAAACTCAAGCAACTCCGTATCGCTGTCGACAACACTGAACTCAATTCTTTTAGCAATCTTGTCATTCCTTAATGGAGCAGTGTTCCTGAAACAGCTGTGACTTCTTCATCTCTGGACACATCCAAGCGTTGTGTTAATGATATAGGCTTATCCAATTTTGTAAATGCACGTTAGTGTATGTTAATTTACTTTCCTGTGCTTGCCTGTTAAGATTATTATTAAAAGATTTGACAAATAAGTCAAATCAAATAAAAAACAACAACAACAACAACAACAACAACAACAACAACAACAACAACAACAGGTATAATCATGTCCTGATAGACCTCCTTCTTATCGCACAAAGGTTCTGTGTAATTCCAACCGAGTGGAGTCTTTTAGATCACATGACCACCTGCCTGATAGATCAAACCCTTGTCGAAATGATCCCCTGTTCTCTATCCTTTCTGGCATTTGCTTTCTATATCCCATTAACCCACTGTAATTGAACATGCATTTAAATTTCTTTGTAGTTCCACAAAGTCTCATAGTCCCAACCACATACCAGATGATGTGCAAAAGTTATCCAGGAAGGGTAACAGAAGTTTTGCAAAACAACCAAGAGACAACTGGAAGAACGCACACCTTCAATCTTGCATAAACTACTTCTCATACAGCGCGCTTTTTCCTCATGCTAATATTCGAAAGGATAAACAATGGCTACACGATGCCGCACGAGGCGATTCTGCCAAGTTTGTCCTCTTCAAAGATCTCAAACCTCTCGTCAATAAGCCTCAGGGTCGTTTATTGAGCCTTGTGACTCTGGATGCTTCTGATGCTGCGACGTTCATTCAACGTGCTGAAACAAGAAGGGATATTGATGTTGTCTTTCTTGGACATGACTCACGTAATTTGGACAATCCTGGAGACGGATATGCATGGTTTGGTATCAACATACAACAACAAGATACCTCGCATCTTGATTCCGATGCAGACTTTGTTGATTCTTTCCCTGGCTTCATGAGAATGTCACATAACGATGCCGCTATAGCAGCGCAGGCACGATCGCTACTGGCGTGGCACGAATACCATAGGTTCTGCTCGTGTTGTGGGGCACGGACGTACTCAGATGAAGGAGGACACAAACGGATATGCAAGAACAGCACATGTATTGCCAACAAAAGTAAGTGCCTCTATGTTCCAAGTGACGTCATGTAACTTGTTGAAAGCAACCGAGAAATTACCCCTTGTCCTGCTATTGACGGGTATACACGTTTTGAAACAGGTCAATAGTAGCAACACATAACCAATCAGATAGTTAGTCCTTAGCAAGCAACCAATCAGCAATTGGTGAAGCGACTTCAAGTCTTCATTTAAATAGTTTTACCAGCAGGACAGGGGTTAATAATTGTTAAAGGCATGGAATATCTATGGTAAACAGGTTAAACTTGGTTGTGACATCCACTTTTGTTAACATTAGTGTGGCTGTTGTAGATCGATTTCATGTCCACTGGAAACTACCTTGTCGAACAACTATGCTTAGCATAATGTGTTACAATAAAATAAAATATTAATTTAAACATTTTCAAATAAAATCTGGTAGTAACTCTAAAATATTTCAATCAGCATATTTATAGTTCAAACTTTAAAACAATTATGTGGTACGGTAATTATCTAATTAGCATTTTTTTCAAATACAGTGCAATCCCGTTGATATCATCTCAGTTAATATCACAACTCGCGTAATACAGTCAAACCTGTATCAGCGGTCACCTCTATAAAGCAGCCACCTGCGTATAAAGGCCACTCTTCATAACGCTAAATGTTGATTTCTATAGAATGCAACCTGGACAGAAAGGCCACCTGTCTATAAAGGTCATTTTTCTGAGGTCCCAGAGGTGACCGTTGTAGGCAGGTTTCACTGTATCACTTCACTTTGAGAACTGAGATCTGTCAGAATCAACTATTTCAACTTGCTAATAATAATAATAATATCACGACTCACTTATTAATTATATTTCAATTTTTGACTGAAAAACCATGACAATACTAACAAGTTTGCACTGTAGCAGCTAATCGTCTTGACCTTTATATAATTTAACATATCGGCATATCCGTTCCATATCATGCCCGAAGTAACAGAATCCACCAAGGCAGCTGTTCGGAAATAGTTACTGTAATTCACAATGCCAGTCATTGCAAAAATGCAGAGAATGCGCTCTACAACAGAAATATGATAAGCAATTAAAGGAAGCCCAGTGGTTTGTTACATTGCTGCAGATGTCTTTTTTGGTTACATCTTGATAGCAACAGTCAGCAGGGCTATGATGCAGCTTCAATGGACTGTCAGTTGTAGCAAAAGCAGCCTGTGTTCGAAGTCAGCTCTAATGTGACCCCATTTGACGATAAAGCCATCTTGATTTGAAGTACAGTAAAACCTGTTTATAACAGTCACCTTTGGGACCTGAGAAAAATGATCTTTATAGACAGGTGGCCTTTCTCTCCAGGTTGATTTCTATAGAAAGTGTCATTTTTGAGTTATGAAGAGTGGCTTTTATACATAGGTAGCTGCTCTATAGAGGTTTGACTGTATATTAGTAGCTTGACCTTTTAGTTATTTCAGAAATGCTTTCCTTCTCTAGGTATTCACCAATCAAGTTACCCAAGGATTGATCCTGTCGCTAAAGCCTTGGTTGTTTCTCCTGATGGACAGTCGATTTTGCTGGGACGCCAGGGACGTTTTCCTCCAAACCTTTACACCTGCTTATCGGGATATATTGAACATGGCGAGAGTGTCGAGGACGCAGTTCGTCGTGAAGTCTGGGAAGAAGCAGGTGTGCGTTTAGTCGATGTTCAATATCACTCATCACAGCCGTGGCCGTACCCTGGCACACTTCTTATTGGTTGCACTTCTAAATCGCTTGATGTTGACATCAATTTTGATAACGATGAACTTGAGGATGCACGGTGGTTCGATAGGACTGAGGTCTGCAAGGCGCTTGCAAACGATAGGTTCTCTCCAGGAAGCGTATTTGTTCCTGGAAGATTTTCATTGGCATATCATTTAATAAAGAAATGGATTGAAACGTGAAAGTAGATAACGCTATGTATGGTATTTCGTGCTTTTATAAATCATGTCTGCCCGGCCCTATATTTGAACCCATGGACGTCCAGATTTTTAAATCAAATGACTTGCACATTGAATTAACCAACAACAATGCAACGACAACTCAAAGAGACAAACTGGACATTTTGATCTGATATGACTTCAACCATTTGCTTATATTTTTGTGCAAATATTTCAGAACAGTGAAACCTGTCTATAACGGTCACCTCTAGGACCCAAGAAAATGACCTTTATGAACAGGTAGTATTGTTGGTTTCTATAGAAAGTGTCATTTTGAGGTTATGAAGAATGGCCTTTATATACAGGTGGCTGCTCTATAGAGGTGGCCGTTAATACAGGTTTGACTGTAGCAACGTTGCAAAGTGGTTGTAGAAATAGCAATAGAAATAGCTTGTTAAATTTGTAAAATGTTTGATGATGACAAAGTACAGGCAAAAGGAGAGGCTAAAGGACTAAAGAACAACTTGGCACAAAAACAACGACAGAACACAAAGAGAATGAGTATGATACTCATTTTGATTATTCAAGAACATAACTTTTAAATCCAAACAATTAAATTCACAGTTTGGACAGCTACTTAATTAATGTCAAGTGGGTATTTGTTAACAAACAATGGTTAGCACATGTATGTCAATTCGTCAGATCATCGAACAGCTAAATGTTCAGGAATGCACAACATACAATTCGTTTCAAAAATAATCTTCACAGTTGCCTGTAAATTTTCCGTTATATAAACAGCACACATTTGAACGATCCAAGAGAATTTTGCGTTCAGCCTTCGTCTTTCGATGGAGTATACCAGCCTATAAGAAATTCACCATAATGTCAATGGATAATGTCTCTTGAGCAGATGTGAAAGTAGAATGCAACGGAACCTTGCCGTACTCACCGAGTGATTCGTGGATTCTTACGAGTGATCTGAAGGAATTCTGAGCTTTTTGTAGACTGTAAAGGGAATTAACCTATGGAAAACACAAAGACATGTTCAGAGACTGAAGAAAATATTACCTGTATAAGTTACCCCTTAGTTTTCAAATTTCAAACCCAAACAAGCAAAATACGCTTAGCCACAAGTATAAGTCTATCATTCTATGTCTGTTTCAATCGATGGTTGATGGATAAAGATGGGGGGGGGCTTGATCATCTTTTAAGGTCAATAAACACTACTAAAACGTATACAGATACACAGCTCTATTCCTTGGAGAAATGTGCATTTCTCCAGACGCTCGCTTGTTGGAACTACGGTCCTCACCCGTGCCGACCCTACCTAGATCACTATAAGTAATCCAATGAATAACTAGACCGCCACGCAATTACGGAGACCATATGAAAACCCAGTGCATTTACACACAAGCGGCTGTGCAAAACCACACATGGAGAAACTGTCTTTGCTTTATTTGTATTAATTAGTGGTGTCATTAAATGAGGTGTTCTTGGCCACACTTGTAACCTCAGGAAGATTGGGAGCTCAAAGGTTCAGTTTTATCGATCATGATTTTATAGGCCTTAACCATTGCACAATCTACCAACCCGTTTGTTTTCATCAAAGTTGACTCTCGCCTTCCCCTTGACAAGCGTTGCAGTGATTTGCAGTGTTATTGCCTCAATGGAGTATGCACTGCTCCATCCCTAGAATTAACAGGAGAAAACAGGAACTCAACTAGATTGCAAATCACAAATTGACCAGGTGCAGATTATGATAGTCCACTAGTGGCAGATCGCTTTTGCGATGAAAGAAAGTCGCTCTTTGCAAGAGTTGATACTTGCAGACAAGTCAACTACTACTTGACATAAAACGTCACCTTCCGCAACCTGCCGATGACAAACGTCAGACAACAGCAATATATGCTGAACGAAGAGAAGTACTGATTTGATAAGTTGTGGAAGGAAACTCACCTGAGATGTCAGCAGCTCCATACATATAGCACCGCCACTCATGACGTAGCTGCAACGATGAACACACAATCTCTTGAGAAACTGAGCACTTGATATGGAGTTATGCACGCCCTACATGGGATAATCATCGATTACATGGTCTGCTTTGAGTGACTTACCCTCCAACGATAACGGGATAACAAATTCGGACAAACGGTGCTTGAAATGGAAACCGATCCTGTTGATTTCAAAAGAGACAAATCAACAAGAAAATTACGAACGTCATGAAAAAAAGTCGAACTGACCAATAACATCACTGTTTCTAGCGTTTTTAGGACTTCACTCTCTGCTCATTGGCAATGCATCATACTTCATGAAGATTAACCCTTGTCCTGCTATTGACGTGTATACACGTTTTTCGAAACAAGTCAAAAGTAGCAATCTATAACCAATCAGATAGTTAGTCCCTGGCGATCAACCAATCAACAATGGATGAAGCAACTTCCAGTCTTCATTTAACTAGTTTTATGAGGGACGAGCAGGACATGGGTTAACCCTTGTCCTGCTATTGACGTGTATACACGTTTCCAAAACAAGTCAGAAGTAGTAACATATAACCAATCAGGTAGTTAGTCCCTGGCGATCAACCAATCAGCAATGGATGAAGCAACTTCCAGTCTTCATTTAACTAGTTTTATGAGCAGGACATGGGCTAACACCATAAAAAACACCGGAACGTCTGCATACATTCAACTCCATAGAATCGTGTTTAGCAAATCTCGCCCCTTTTCGCAGACACAGACATAATGTGAAGCCTACTGTGAATATGAAATTGACCATAATATGGTCGGTGTGTCCATCCATTTTGTGTAGCTTCTTCATGTCTTCTTTCAATGGGCTGTCATCGTCAAACCTTGAAAATTCACACCGAACAATATCAGGACGGGCAACATAAACAATGCACATGATTATTCCTTGGTGCTTGAAATCCAAGGGTAAATCACAAATAAAATTGTAAATATTTATAAATTTATTTTACGTAGCTTTTAATACTAGGGAACTTATTTAAATTGTATTAGACTTTCTGACCATGTATTGTTTTGAATTCTCGAATAAATTACGTTATTTAATCACAAATATGTATTTGTATGCAAACGGCACGTAGGATTTTACGGGAACAGCACTTATTCAAAATTAGGATTGTATATGTTGAGAAGCTCAGAGTATTTAGGGTTATTTAAAGTACTTCTTGAGCTAGAACCTCCTTCATGCGATGGCATAATTGGCGGAGTAAACATTACAGTGAAACCTCATTAATATCACTATGATTTTCGAATCAAAAATCGTGATAATAAGCGGGTCGTGATATTAAGCGGGTACAGATAATTATTTGATTCAGACAGAGTTTGGTTCTCACAGTGAAGTAATATTAAGCGGGTTGTGATATTAATCGAGGTGATATTAACGGGGTTACACTGTCTTGGCTGACAAACCTTACTTTGCATAAAACATGATCATCAAAGTTGGCCTAGATCTTAGCGGGGCTCTGTTAGTTAAGTGGTTGTTCTGAGGAGATGACTATTACTACAAGCCAAATTGGCTGCCCGTGCCTCACCCTCTTAGTTTAACGTTCCAGCTGTAAAGGTTATCATTGTCCAGCTCAACTGAGAAGAGACCTGAAGTCACAAATAGAGAAGACAGAAATTTTATAGAGATGGAGCATGATCAACTACTTAACCCTTGTCCTGCTATTGACGTGTATAAAGGTTTTAGAAACATTTCAAAAGTAGCAGCATATAACCAATCACATAGTTAGTCCCTAGCGATCAACCAATCAGCAATCGATACAGCGACTCCAAGTCTTCAATTAACTAGGTTTATGAGCAGGACAAGGGTTAAACCAGGATCGTGAATAGTGATCAGTATAATGATTACAAAAGTAACAAAGTTACTTGTAACGGTTACTTTCATGGCAATCTGGCTACTTTAAGTTACTTAACTCTTGTCCTGCTATTGACGTGTATACACGTTCTCGAAACAATAAAAAAATACCAACATATAACCAATCACATAGTTAGTCCCTAGCGATCAACCAATCAGCAATCGATACAGCGACTTCAAGTCTTTATTCAACTAGTTTTATGAGCAGGACAAGGGTTAAGTTACTTTATAATAATTTCCCGGTAACTTGTAAGATCTTTTCCTATACATTTCAAAATCGTTCTAATGCAAATCATACGTTTCTGGCATTCGGTGGTGGTTGACTACCTTATTTTGTAGTTCGCTACAACTACAACTACACGAGAAATATAATGAAGAAAAAAATGATTGATAGTACTAATTGTGTCTTCATTTGTGCAAATTGGTTCTGGGGAATGTTTCAAGAGAAACATCAATTTCAGGAGCACCCACATTGTTTAAATTACATGATTCAAGCCGGAAGTAACTTTTCGAGCTTGAGCACGTTTGTAATAACTAGCTACCTTAAGAAACAAGTAACTGTAAACTAGAACTAGTTATATTTAAACGAAGCTTGCACCTTGTAAATGCACAACCCTACTTGTAACTCTAAAATGCAAATGTCTTTCTGCTTGAATCCAAATGAAATCTTATAGCTATGAAGGATGGAGCACAACATGATTGATATCATCAAAGTTCAAGCGCACCTGGCAAAGAACCTGCGAGACTGCGACAAAGTGTTTGGACATGTAGAACCCAATGGTTTAAAATACAAATACTCTGCCCTGTGGACGCTACAGACCTGCTTTGAAATTCTCTGATCTGTACATGTACTTCAGCTCTTTCATTAATCTGTCTGTGGCCTGCACAGAACCGCTAACCACACCCTAGAACACAGGAAAATAGAAATGCTGGCAACTGCAACAGTAGACATGCCCCACTTGTCTCCAGTTCCCTACGCAAACTTGTAGTATAATAGTAGAGCCTGATGGAATTAGGCTAATGCAACAGTCCTGTGGACAAAGTGGACAGCTACAGAAACACAGTATACTCTTCAATGCTTACAGCACAGCACTGCAGATAGCTGCCACTAAAGATAGTCATAGTTTGAACAGCATGCTTAATACTCTCATCTACCAGTGACCCACGATAATCATTCTTCGTAATAAAGTAAATTTTGTTTGTGCAATGAATGTGATCAGGCACACTCCTGTCCTTTGGTAGTCGCTACTCGCTAGTCATGGGTCGTACAAACAAACTAACTAACTAACTACGGAGCAGCCCTGCGAGCCTACTCTTTGGTTCAAGTACCTTCAAATGCTCCTCTCGCTGGACGTTTCTCAGTCTCTTGAGAACATTAAAATTCTCCATTCCCATTGTCTCCATCTCTTGAGCTTCATCACTGATAAAAACAAATTGAAATAACTCAACCATAATTACATCAATTAATACCACAGAGCTACGGTTCACCCAGTAAAACTAAACGGCACATACCTTGATTCTTTTTCGTAAAATTCTTCACCAAAGTCAAAGTCATCATGTTCCTGAATGAGAAATGAAAATATTGTAATCAGTAGGATTGTAACATATGGTTGTGATTTCATGTTGCTTGAAGCAAAAATGTCAAAATAAATGGCTCAATAAGTCAATGGCTTGTCTTGTCTCATATGAGGCTCTTGAGTCCCAACAGTTGACTGGGTTTGGAGTCAAACCTGGAACGCCTGACTGGCAGCCACACATACTAGCCGCTAGACCACACTGACACAAGGATCACACCAGGCTATACTGTGGCATGACATATCATCGAGGATATTATCCGACAATGCAAGTAATTTCCTAAACATGGGTTTCAGGAGCAAAGCAAAGCAGGCTGCAAAGTAAACAGTGTCCGCATTTCCCCCCAGATCGCATCTCTCAAAGCAAATTAAAAAAGATTTTGATTTCTGACAGTAGCAAATTATTTTTCTGTCACAATACTACTAACCACCGTCACAGGCATAATGAAATAATTAATTATATATTCTCATTTTTTATCGACAAATGACTAGCACCAGGACTCCACCTCTGTTTAATACTATGACTCTGGTTGGCATGGTGATATCATTTATCAACGAGGCTTCATCGTACCTTCAAATAGTAACCTAACACACCCACCTCTTGGCTTATTACCAATCTACAATACTACCAGCAATTGTTAATCAAAAGTAGCTGCCCAATGCAAACTGTTCTCCACTCCGCAAGTTTCCTCAGGCAATTTCAGTCGCCATTGTCAATCAAACAACATGAGCTCTGAAGCAAAATCAAATTCAATCTACCAGTAAGTAGGATTACTGATGGTTTCCAAACCTCAATGTCTTCGTCATCCTTGTTGACACTGGCATCAAGCTCATCCTCTTCATCATAAATTGCAATGTCAGAGGCAGTGTCATTTCCCTGTAAACAAACAAAACAGAGAAGCATAAATATGTGATAATTATATCATTTTGGATTTGCAGTAGCCTCGTAATCATGTAAATTGTCTCTATTTCATGCAGCCTCTTTTACTTGTGATTGTAACTACAGTATACAGTGAAACCTGTATTAGCGGCCACCTCTATAGAGCAGCCACCTGTGTATAAAGGCCACTCTTCATAACCTCAAAATGATACTTTCTATAGAAATCAACCTGGACAGAAAGGCCACCTGTCTATAAAGGTCATTTTTCTCAGGTCCCAAATTGACTGTTATAGACAGGTTTCATTGTATAAGCCCATGACAAATAGAAATTATAGCTCTCAACTGATTCCTTCTCCACTGATTCAAGTAGGCACTCATAGCACAATTTTTAGGCCCTCTGATAGACTGAAAGATGAATACCTAGCTATGGATTGTTAAAAAAAACTGTATGATTTACAACCTAAGCAACTTATTCTCACAGTTAAAATCCAATTGACGATGCGCAGCCCTAATGCTCTGGAGGTACCGCGTCCTTGTCGTGGAGCTGGGGCGGCTGGAGCCCTGTTCCATAGGGTGATGGCAAAATGGACTTTGGGCAACTGGGTCCTCGCGCAAACGGTATCATGGAACTGGAGGAGTGTCTGCACTACAACAACAATGCATTTCGGGATACAAGTGTTTCTGGCACGTGATTTTGAGCTGAAATCGCCAATTTCGACAGCCAAGAACAATCCTCGAAATCGACCATCATTGACAAGAGTATGGTTGATTGCATTACAAACAAAGTATTTCCCAGTGCGTCTTCACCTTCGGCAGAGGTCAACTCACTTGTATACCGAAATCCAGTGGGGCTACGCATGGCGGATTGACTGTCACAGGCATCCAAATTAAATGAAGAAATAATGTGTCTAGTGCTTACCGATTCATCATCATCTTCTCCGAGTGTCTCAATATTAGCAGGAATCACAAGATTCTGTGCCTTGTAAAGCTCCTTGACTAGAAAACGAACCATGCATGTCAATGGTTTTTCCTTGGCGGTCATTCCATTGACTGATTCTACGATATGACTGATTGTAGCATCTTCAGATTCCGAGAACCACATTGGTGGAGCTGAGGGGTAGAGACCCTGTTGAAATACAATAATTATACAACATACAGCCAGAAACCCAGATGAGAGCTGCTGCCTTTCTAAATGTAAACTGTCTTCGCTCGCACCAGGGATCACCAGCGGCAAATCGATCCCACTGTAAAACTGTGGTAATAATAATAATAGCTAATTTACTTATATAGCGCTATTCCCAATAAATTGCCCAATGGCAATGAATGAACCATGCAAGTTAAAACTAAAAATATGTAAATAGGAATTAAGCTCAATAAAAAGAACACTTGAAGGAATTTAGAATTATGCTATCTAAAATGTACACTATAAAGTTACCGGTACTATAAAATAAATTTATGTTGTCTAAAAATTACGCTAAAAGTTAATCATCATTCAAACGCCTGCTTCAAAAGGTAAGTCTTCAACTGTGCTAGAGGCACCACCATTAAGAGGCTTGGGTCATAAGCCTGTTGAGTTCAGTCTCCTTCATTGATTGGACCAATCTCGTCTGTTTGAGTTCGGTTGTTGTCGTGGCTACTGTTTGCATTCATCTCTTCACCCACAAACGCAAGCTACAATATCTATGCCCTAGTTCATGTCCGCTGCTTCCAAAGAGGGTTAAATTTTAATTTCAACAGTTTTATCTGCTTCCACACGTTTGTTGGTATTTTGGGCAAGGTATCATATACTCATGGGCCATAGACTGAAATCTAAAATATGGAGATTGAAACTGGATCTATGATCAATGAAAAAGATGTTTTTGATGAAATTCGGAAGTTCCCTGATTTGAAAACTGTATATTGCACAAACGCCATGTGATGACAATGTGCCATAAACAACCGCAGACAAAGGAAATGGATACCAAGCACAGGCAGCTGTTGCCCTAAGCTAAATGAGAGCCAGGCTTAAGTCTGTAAGGAAGAAAAAGTTGGTGCTGCTGGATATAGGGATCGGAATTGCTTATTCCAGAACCAATATGGACGTATCTTGTGTCAGAAAATTCAGCACCATTAGGCCTATAGCCTATCGATATGTTGAACTAAATCAAAGTTGATATAAAAATAAATAAATAAATAAAGCAAGTTGTGCTACCATATCGAAACTATTTCCCAGGCTTCATATGGGAATAATAGGATTGGAAAAACCAACTAGAAGGACTATATCGGTTTGAAAAATCTCAGTGTAGCAAACACCATTATCCAAAAAGAGAGTAAATGTTAGCCTTTTGGAACAAATTTCGACTGAATTTCACTTGGTTTTGTTCAGCAGGCAGGACCACAATCTATGCAGCATTTAACACAGAAGAAACAACTAGAACCCATTTTGTTTATCATCATCATCAACTTTATTGAGGAAAATCCGATAAGCCCCTTTACGGGGCTTTTTTTCACGGAGCTCATTACAAAATGACAC
>OFHS01004796.1:824-13081 GCA_900245855.1 Calvadosia cruxmelitensis
TCATTGTCAATGCCAAATTAAGATGAGGAATAGATAAGTACCGAAAGAGAGCGTATCAAAAAGAAACTGTCTATGTTTCAGAAGCTATAAGTATAACATTTGTCTTTGATAAGATTTTATTGTTATAGAATGGAGAGGAGATGAGAGGTCGCTCTTATGGCCGTATCCTACTATCTGCAGAAAAAAACTTGATCTGTGAAGTGAACTGTAAACATAACAACGTCAAACTTAGTTTTGTGGCTGAAATAGCAAGAAAACCTTAGTGTCTGTGTGTGATTTTTATTTCCATTCATAACCAAACTGAGCTTAGACCTTGTTTTTATAATTGGACCAGTTTGTCTACACAAATACAACCTAGCATATGATATAACATTGCAATTTGTTACGCATGCATGAAACTTGAAACTTTGGATAAAACTTAACAGTTGCTGGCAATATTGCATCGAGCCTCAATGCGATGGGTTCAAGACGTTTACCATTGAGCCTAGTTACAAACTATACGAACCTGCGCTTTCTTGTACACCAAACCATTGTCAAAATGATAACGCAGAAATACTGAGTCGTACTATTGCCATTGTTGGTTATTGAATCTTGAATCCTTAGCAGCCCAATCAGATGCAAATTTCTGGGTTTATAAAACGTGTCCTTTCAAAGTAATGTGCAAAAGTAAGCATGCATAAAAGACGGAACACATTGCAAGTTTCTCGTTCTTGTTCCAATTTTACGGCTTTTCTATAAGACCAATTAAGCAAGAATCAATCAATCAATCAATCGATCAATCACACAGTAGCTTTTAAAAGTGACCTTGCAAAGTTTTTTCTGCAAGTTTTTATACATAGATTATTTTGTCTTTTTTAAAGCAGACCTAACTATAAGTACTTTTCATATTCTTTATTCTTTATTACTTCAATATCATTATCAATTCATTCCTTTAAATGTCTTCATTTTCCTTGATTTTCTTTACAAATATATTTAGCTTCTCTACCAACTCGGCGTTGTTCGTCATCTGGAGTTGATATTTCGCTTGATTGACTTCTTGTTGTTTCATGTCAATCATGATCTCTTTCTCATGCAGCTGCGCACGCAGAATGCATAGCCTCTCTTCCAGGTATTGCAGCGAGGCTTGAAGCTTCTCATTCTTGTTCTGGATATTCGTGCCTCGTGTTTGAGATAGCTGTCTCTCTATAAAAGCGAGGCTTGCCTTCAGAGCAGACTCAAGTTGGCACTCTTGTTCGTAGCTTAGAGCCAACTGCTGGAGTCGGTCAACGACGGAGAAAATATTCTTCTCAACTTTCTCATTGTCCCTCTCAAGCTGGCTCCATTTGACATCTGCAGCTTCTTGGTCTTTGATAACGCAGCAGATGACTTCATTGACGTCTTTCTGTTGATCTTTCTGTCGGACATTAACGGCTTTCAAATGACTAATGATCTTTCTGTTTGTCGTATATTTGAACTCTTTCTTCTGGGTGTTTATGGTTACCAAGAGCGACGCATTTTGATCAGAAATCTCTCGTAGCAACAACTTCATATTTTCAGTCCCCTTTTCTTCTAGCATTAATTCGCTGGTTAGTTATGAGTTGCCATTTTCATTTTCCATCTGCTTCACATCATCTCCAAGAATGACGTCAATGCTTTTGGTTCCCATCTCAGCCTCCAGTTCTTTACATTCAATAAAAGAGGCACATTGCAAAGGGCTGCTGTTATTGCTCAATTCAACCTTCCATTTTACTAAGTCCAGCTTCGCCTTAACAATCTTCTCTTCTCGTTCGTTTAATATAACTTCAAGTGATTTAATCTCTGTTATCGCATCTTTGATCTTTCTCTTAATAAGTTCGTACTCTTTCAGGCTTTCTTCATTTCTATCGACAAACAAATCACTTTTTTCGTTATTTTTGTCCTGCTCATTCTTCAGATCGTCGATTGTGCTTTCGAAATTTACGTTTTCCATCATCTTCTTGACAAATATGCTTTGCTGCTCTATGAGCTCAGAGTATGCCTTCTCAAGTCGAAGTTTGGCGTAATCGATTTCTTGTTCCTTGAAGGCGATGATGGTCTCCTTTTCGCGCAGCTGACCTCGTAGACTGAATAACCTCTCTTCAATACACTGCATGGAGGCTTGACATTTCTTTACCTCTTTCTTAGTTTTCGTGCCTCGTGTTTGAGAAACCTGTCTTTCCATGAAAGCGAGGCGTGACTTCAGTGCAGAATGACGTTCGCATGCTCAATTGTAACTAAGCGACAACTGAGTCTGTTCTACGGAGAATGAAACATCCTTCTTAACTTTCTCGTTGTTCTTCTCCAGCTGGCTCAACGCGAGACTGGCTTCGTTGCCCCTGGTAACGCCGGGGGTGTCCTGCTTTTCTTCTGCCGTGGTCAAGACCGATGAGCTAGCTTCTCCATCTTCAACATTCTTTGTGAGAGATTGTTTCTCTGTTGCAATTGGCACAACGTCTTTAGATGTTCTTGATAAGCACTCCAATGATTTCGAGTAAGAAGAGGGAGCCTGCTCCATCTCATCCATGGATTCATTTCGATCTTTCTCTTCAACCGTTTGATGACATTTGTTCGATTGGCGTTTACCAACATTGCTATGACTATTAGTCTCATCTTTCTTCACATCAAAGCCACTGCTTACAGCCTCGATCAGAAGAATTAGCCACTCTTCTATGGCTTCTTTGTTGACCATACCCCCATTGTCATTGATTGCATCTCCTGAGCAATCTTTAAACTGGCCGTTAATGATCTCTTTTGCCTCTGCAATATTCTTTTCCTCAAGTTCCTCGTGCAACAATACCTTCCCATGGTTGTCTTCAAATGCTGTACATTGCTTCCTTTCAGCTTTAGTCGTGTTCTTCGTAAATTCGTTCCTAAACTTCCTGAAGAAGATATCGACTCGATCACTAGCATTGTCTGATGGGATTTCTTCAGGAATGACATCATTGCATTTGGATGCTTTGATTCCCTTCTCAACCTCTACAAATTCGGATTCATTGAACGAGGCACATTGCAATGGGATGTTGTTGTTGCTCATCATTTGTCTTGCGTATGGCTCATTTTGATCGCCAAGGAGATTTTCAAATTCGTCTTTGCAATTGACAATGTCCAACTGAATTTCAACAATCTTCTCATCTTGGTTGTTTAATGTAGCTTCAAGTGATTTAATCTCGGCTGTGGAATCTTTGATCTTTCTATTCATTTGTTTGTTCTCCTCATGTAGGCTTTCTTCCTCTTCGAACGCGAACAAGCAACCATCTTCGCTGTCACTATCCTGCTCTTTCTGCAAGTCATCAATTCTGCTTTCAATGTCTTCGTTTTCCTTGATCTTATTGGCTAACATATGTTTCTGCTCTACAAACTCAGCTTTCGTCTTCTGGAGTTGATTCTTCATTTGATTGAGTTCCTGTTGTTTCACTTCGATGATGGTCTCTTTCTCATGCTGCTGCGTTTTCAAACTGCAAATCCTCTCTTCCATGTATTGCATCGAGGCTAGACGTCTTTCAGTCTTATTCTGAATCTTCCTGCCTCGTATTTCTTTCAGCTGTCTCTCGATAAAAGCGAACCGTGTCTTCAGTGCAGAATGACGTTAGCATTCTTGATCGTAACTAAGAGCAATTTCTTGAGTCCGTCCGACGAAGAAGGAAATATTCTTCTCAACTTTCTCGATGTCTTTCTTGAGCTCTTTCATTTTAAGCTTTGCTGCTTCATTGCCCTTGGTAGCACACGAGAGTATTTCAGACATGTTTTCTTGAATCAGTGAATCAAAGACACGATCGTCAGCGTTCTCAAATGAGATTTCTTCAGGAATGACATCATTGAAAGTGTCAATGTGAGGCTCAGGGCCTCTCTTGAAGGCATCTTCCTCCTTTTCGTCAATGATAGGTGGAGTATTATGGAACGAGGCGCATTCCAAAGGGCTGCTGTTGCTCTGCATTTGGTGTGTTTCTGCTTCATTGCATTCTTTGAGATCAATCAATTGCCCTAATTCTGCAGTACTGTTGCCAAATTTCCTCACGATGTAGTCATACATCTTCATCCATTTATACCCTGTTTCATTCGCTCTATCCTCTTCCAACGGTGAAGTGCTTCCACAGCAAGCGTTATCTGTAATGTGAGATAGGAAAGATATTTTAGAAAGCGCGATTATATTTATATGATATAAAATTATAATTTTAAAGACCAAAACCTTGAGATTTCGCAGCATAGTACTGAATACAGCTTGCACATTTGTAACTTTTCATGGAGCCAGAACGTATCAAGTACATTGTATAGATTTATTGATCCGTAAATGGAAGTGATTATACCTGAAACCCATTGAAAATTTATCTCTGTCTCAACACAACTTGTCCCTGAAGACTAAAGAATTGTACATTATTGTGATCATTAAAGCCCCGGCCGCACAATCACAAAACGTAGGTGAGTTGCGAGCTGTAATGGACAGTACAAAACACTCGAGCTACTCGCTGGGAGCATAAAATCTGAAGCTCATTCGCTCTGCATGCACCACTCAACACGGCGAGTTGAACGCAAATAGAGTTCATAGCTGTTGCTGATTGGTCAAAAGTAGACAATCAAGTGCGCAGAATAAATGCGCTGTAGAATGGGCGCAAACAACAAACGAGGATTGTGATGTTTTGTCATTCTCAGCTTCATCTTGCCATTTGTTGGATCGCTGTTGGTCGTGCTTGTTGTTTCAATCTGAACTTTCTCGGAAATATGTGGGAGAGGAAATGAAGAACGCGACTCTGATTCTTCAGTTTCATGAACAACGTAACGGATGAAAATGCTAGTGCGATTGCACGCCAACGAAGCTAGCGAGAGTATGGCAGGCCAAGCAAGTCCTCGCGCCCATCGTATAGCTCGCAACTCGCGCCTATTTCAGCGATGAGATGGCTCGGGCTTAAGACATAACACCGCTAAGACAGGTGGTCGTTAAGACAGGTGATCACTAAGACAGGTGGTTCTTTAGACAGGTGAACGAAATACTACACCGCGCCCTCTTATCTGCTGATATTCCATCTTTTTGTTAGAGCCACCAGGGCTGTGCCGTGATGATGGCAAGAGACCGTTCGGTGTCACAGATACACCTTGGAAATCAGAAAAGTACCTAGCATGGGACTTCACTTGTGTGGACACCATCGCCCTGAGCCATGTCCAGAAGACAAAGGTGCGCGCCGGAGCCGCTGCTGATGAAGCCAAAGCAAAGAAACTAATAAAGTACTCATCCCTCCAAGGATCCCACGACATATAGCTCGTTTCCATCGGAACCAGGGGATCATTTGAAAACGGAAGGATGCAGCTCATTAACGAAATAGGAAAAAAGTTAATCGCACGCCCTGGCGTATCGTGTGCTTTCCTGAAGCAACCAATTGGCATCGCCATACAACGAAGAAATGCCGCCTCTGTCTTGGGGAAATTCCAGAACTCGGACGAATTATAAGAGATTTTTAATGTTTAAAACGTCTTAGGTTGTAGGCCTAGTGCAAGTAATGGGAAGTATTTGTACGCTTTACTTTGGTATATAGGTTTACTGGTAGCATTTCATTATTTCCCTTCAAATACACAAACGACGAATAAGTACACACCATTCAGAGAAACAACGACAGGAATAAGGCAGCTGGTCTAGACAATCTCTCTTCAGCTTTTCTAAAGACTATTCCACAAATCCTTACTACTCCTCTAACAGATCTATTCAATCATTTTTATCACATTCCAAAGCAATGGAAGCATGGTCATAACACATCAATGTTCAGGAAAGATGATCCCAAAAGCACAACGAACTGTCGACCCGCAACTACAATCTTGAGTCACTTATCGAGCCATCTTTTGAAAGAGTCATATCTACCCAAATTCAAAAACACTTCTTTTCTATCTACCCGTCTGACATGTTCGGATTCAGAATAGGACACTCGACTGAAACTGCTTTATTAAAGATCTCGAGTGGCTGTGCCTCTGCTATAGCTAATCATTAATCAACCGCAAATTGTGTCACTCGATCTATCGAAAGCTTTCGATATGGTAAATCATGATTTATTACTGGAGAAACTTGCTGCTTATAACATCTGTCCAAGCAGTCGTAAGTTGCTCCAAAATTACTTAGCCGACCATCCTCATACCTTAACGATCGATGAAGCGACAAAATTCTCCATAAAGCGAGGTGTTCCTCAAGGGGCTATCATGTCTCTCCTTCTTTGCGATATCGATGTCATAGACTTATCTTGGATCGAGAAGGTATGCTTCATTGTAAGATACGCGGATGATACCACGCTATTATTGTCGCTATATTACACGACAAGCGAACCATCAACTACAGCGAAAACTGTCAACGTTGACGTGGAAAAGGTCTGCCAATGTTTCGAAGCAAACCGGCCTACACTCAATGCAAGAAAGACGCAAACTATCGTGGTGCAAAGTCAATCCCAGAACAAAACATGTCTTCCTACCCCATCAATGAAAAGAACATCGCTCAACATCAACTCCAGCTCAATCCACCTTCTACGAGTCATAATAAATACAATCTTATCATCCTGAGAACAGTTCAACAAATGCTGCAAAACATTCAACCTCTGTCTTCATCAGTTACGACAAGTTCGTAGAGCCATGTGCCCTTCTCTGTCACTTGAAGTTTACAAAACGTACCCATACGACCACACCTAGAATATTGCACAACACTCTTCACACACCTGTCAATCACAAGCCAACTGAAACTTGAATGCCTATACAACGAAAAGCGCTAAAGCAAAAAACCTGCAAACAGGCAAATCATGGAACACCTAGACAAAGACCAGTCTCGCATCGATAGTCTGTTGCCGAGAAGAATATGCAGAGTATTTTCTATCATGCATCAAGCGATAGAAATTAAAACATCGGCACTGATTAGCGACCTATTGGAATGGACGACCACCTATTGCAATCTTAGAAATTACTCAAAAGTTGCTGTAAAAAAGACAAAAGTGAAGAAATGGATAAGTCTTTCGAAGCAGTTGGATGTGGAACTATTTCCCAGACGAAGTAAGAGGCACGCCAACATCATGCCTCTCCAGCACAATTCAAAGAGAACTACGAGAAATGGAAACTAAAGGAACCTTGCTAGAAAGACTATATTGACTTATTATAATCACCACTAATTCAATACTCAACATAGTTTAGTTAGATTCTTGAAATTTAACATTTTCCGTGTTGTTTTAATTGATTTACATATCTATTGTTGATCGTATCAATGTAAACAAGCCAATGGCTCATTTCGGTTATTAGGATAAACATAATTTACACACACATATAACACAAATAGGACAAATCAACTCAACTTCTAAGATCAAGATATTCTAAACTGCCAATCTGTAAAAGACATTAAAATATTAAACTAATTATTTTCTACTGGTGAATATTCGCAACCAGTAACTGAACATCTTTGAGACAAAAGCTGAAGAAACAGTCGGCAGTGCCGACAAAATAAATTCACGACATCCAGTCAACAAATTTCTTCATAAATAAGCTCAAAGAAACCACGGCAAGCTCATAGAAGAGCAACAATGTAAACAACGAAAACACATTGATAAGAGAAACATCAACAGATGCTCCCGCCTGCGAGTTATGCGATTGAAATTTAGCATCCTACGTACCATGTTTCGCAGTTTAGTTTATTCTATAGATTTCGAATGCTGGTCAAACAATTTCAACAGCACTGCAGTGCAATAAATAACTTTAATAAGCCGTAAATAATTACATTTGATATCAAAGCTGTAATTATAGTTATATATGATATTGTTCTTGCAAACACCCGACCGAAAGAGATTTATAATTCATGCCGTCAAGTACAATTGCAATGAAAAATATTCTTAAACAGCCAAGGAAATTCAGAAGCAATGCAACACCATTGACCATAATTAACAACGAAGCAGTACGCGGTCTTTCACTGCCGATTTTTCTCTTAGAAATTGAAGTAGGAATGAAGAATTTAAAATAAATCATTGGAGTCAAATGAATATAACTTGAGAGTAAAACAGAATTGAATAGATTGTTTGGTATTTAATATTACCTCTTGTTCCTTGAGTCAATTCCTATAGCAACTTGTGGACAAAACCAGATCAGTCGTGTCTCGTGTGTCTGCATAAAACTTGTTGGCCGTCGCTCCTCTGCATAATAATTGTCTGCTATTGCAAGTAGCGTTTGTTTTCGTCCTTGCTCAGACTGACAATCTTACAAAGAAAGGCGGCTCCCAATAGACTGACATCAATCCTTCCAACCATTCGAGCACAACAATTTGCAAAGGCAAGCACAGCGAATTCAAGGTGCCCATTAATTAAAGCAATAATTTCATCAAACTTGCAAAGAACATGTCTCGGCTTCTAGGCGGCCTTTCTGAAAACGGTTACGTCAGATTTAGCGCCAATTTGCATTATTCAACTTTGAGCCAGTCTGGAAAGTTCGTTTGTGACGCCGAAGAACTTAAGCCTGGAACTGGCTCCGATTTGGCAATTGGCTTGTCGCAAGCCACAAAAATTCTGAAACTTTAGTACTAAGCATTGCTAAAAAAATCCTGTTTCGGCGTGGCGTAAGCTTTGACGTACACAAAACGAACTTTCCACACTGCGAGCCTTTCGGAGAGTCTGCACAATCGACAGACATTCGCGTATTATCGAGCTGCCAATTCCTAATGTTCTTAAAGTTGATTTTACTATGCTCAAACAGGAGATACTGTTTTCTGGGCTTAAAAACAGAGAACCGTTATTTATATTGGACACTAAATATCCGCCCAAATGCCAAGAAACGACGCTGGACGCAGCTTCGTTAAGAGCGCCGATTAGCCTGTGGGATCAGCCAGTTTCTACGAGAAAATGTCGAATACTGTAGAGCCATCGCTTCTGAAATAATTCTCGTAGTTACACAAACTGCACGCGCATGGCAATATACACCGCTGACCAATTAGTGAGTTCTCACGTGACTTCCTGGATTATAACACAGACAACTCATTTGATATGAGTTTTGATTGCTTGATTTGACAATGGGTGGTTTTACTATTAAAATATTTCGTATATCGTTTGTTCTTGCAATCCTGTTCTAAAACTTGTAAACGGGAAGGAGTTTTCGCATTTCGTAATCCAAACCTCCCGCCTCGTGTTCATGTTGAACTCACATTCGTCTTATTAACACAGTGGAATCCGCTTAATTCGAAGTGTCAAAGGAGCATACACCCGTACCAATTCTTCGAATTATACGAACTTCGAATTAGGAATACTAGGAAAACAATTGCCTTCCAATGAAAAATAGACAGAAGGCAAAATGCGCAATATCAAGGGACCGAGATTGTAGTTCGAAATAAATGAATATTCGAATTGCAGGTCTTCGAATTTGCAGATTCCACTGTAAGTGAACCACTCACTCTCGTTTATGTACTTAGGTTAAATGTAATATTCTTGAAGGAGGTTATTTGAATTTTCTCACCTTGTCATTCTACTGTAAATCAACAAACAAATTAGCAACATGAACGCCATTGTGTTATAAGCTATATTTCTTAATAATTGTTGAGTAGGTAAAATTGCTTGATATTTGAAAGAAGTAAGATTCTCCTTGATGAACAATGTAGGACATCGAGCGTTGGATGCAAACATTATAGTTATGTAAGATTATATAATTTTAATCAGTTTCAACCGAGTTTTCAGTTCTTTTTCTAACTGAATAAGACTGAACGTTTATCAAATATATTTCAATACTTTTACACTTCAAGTTCCATAAAGCTAGGGTGACCAACTGGGCCATGAGAAATAAAAGGTCACTGAATTCCAGGTTTATTGATAATTTCCTTTCATTAAACATTTTTGCAGCTAATAACTTTTTAATAACGTCAAGTGAAGGCATAAATATCTCAATTCATCTCAAACGCAATTTGAAACATTAGATCATTGTTAAACATTTTATCCCATTCTCAATCCATTTCAAAGTAGGATGACTCCAAAGAAAGTACTTATGCATCTTTGCATGTGTCAATTCACTGTTGAATTTTGTAACAATCAGTGCTTTTAATGTGGGAAGTATGAAGCTGTTTGCGCTCCTTGGTCCATTGAATGTCATTACTCAAACTGAAAGCACGTTCAACAGAAGCATTTGATGAAAATGTTGATAGGCATGCACACACTACTCTTGGCTGATGCTAATTTCCTTGAATTCTGGCTCATCCTTCGCATAAAGAAAGTTCTGCCGAGCAACAAGAAATTGCAAATCATCCTTATTGATATTGACACCCAGTAACTTGGCAGTTTGTGTGACTTGCAAGAAAGGCATTGGCCTGAAAAAGCTGGACCAATGGGTGAACTTCGTTACTTTGCCCTTTCCAGCCCATTGCACATTACTCAACCACACTCAAAACTTGACACTCGTATTATGAAATAAATAATTATAAAATAAAACAGAACTAATTATAGTTTGTTTAGCATTAGTTGAAAAAAAGGTTCTGCCACAAAGAAAAAGGTTGCAAAAGGTTGGTGTTAGAAAAAAGGCTAAACCTCTTAAAAAAGGCAGTTGGTCACCCTACATAAAGCCCTTAGCTAAAACCAGATGTTCAATCAATTTCACAGGTGTATATAGCTTTGTTTCTCAAATTCTAATATTCATTTTAATTGCTGTAAGGTTGAAACATGGATATTTCATGGGAAAATACTGCACTTGGGTGTACTTCCTGAAGCTGTTATGGATTGAACAAATTTTGAGGGAAGAGAATTGGTTGGATAAAACTCGAACTTGTAGGTATTTTTGTTGTACCAAGTGTCAAGTTCAAGATTTATTTGATTAGAAATAATAATAATAATAATTATTATTATTATTTAATATTTGTAAAGCGCTTAAACTATAAATTTTCTAAAGCGCAAATACACTAGTTTCATATTCCATTTCAATGCAGATATTGTGATGTACGTCAAATGCGTTGTTGGTTTCGATGAATGACAAACATCATCTGTTACTGACGTTCAAATTAAATTGAACCACGACTGTATTTCGACATGTCATTTTAACCTTGTTGAAATTTTGGATAAAACTTGCCCGTTGCTCGTAATATTTCAACGATTTTTACTGCTATGGGTTCAAAACGTATCACATTGAGCCTACTTACAAACTATACGAACTTGCGCTTCCATGTACACCTAACCATTGTCAAAATGATAACGCAGAAATACTTAGTCGTATTATTAATTACCATCGTTGGTTATCGAATCCTGAGTCCTCTGTAGATTATCAAATGCAAACTTATGGGTTTACATATTTCAGAATCGTCTGTCTGTATGTTCGTATGTTCGTTTGTCTTTCTGTTCAAAACCCGGAGCCTGCCACTCATTAGCCAGTATGGATTTGACTAGCTCTGGGAAACAATTAATAAGGCTCTGATTGTGCACGGTTTTTGGCGCACACCGCACAGCGCCAAAGCTGGAACCTGATCAAAGTTGAACAATGCAAGTTGGCGCAGAATCTATAACGGAGCCGTTTTTCGAAAAGGCCACCTTGAAGCCGAGCTACGTTTTCTGCAGGTTTGATGAAGTTTGAAAACATTTTTACTATTGCTGTGGAATGGGCACCTTCATTTTGCCTTGCTTGCCTTTGCAACCCGTTGTGCTCGAGTGGTTCGAATTTTTACTTCGAAAAGATCGATTTCAGTCTCCTGGGATCCGAAGCTGAATTGAGAAACAATGTGAAGCATTCGACGCTGCTTGAAGCTGCGCAGAAAGTCGGATCATTGAGCTATTGATATGATTTCTAATACTAAATTATGATATATACTGCTTTATAGGCTAAAACGGAAAACTTTGAATTGTATTGGACTAGTTAACCGCAGCCCAAATGCAAAGCAACGACGCTGGAAGCAGCTGCGTTAGCAGCATGGACCAGCTAATGGGTTTAAAACGTGTAACTTGACGGTATTGTGCACAAGTAAGCATGCGTAAAAGACGTAACACATTGCAAGTTTCTCTTTCTTGTTCTTATTTTACGGATTTTCTATAAAACCAATTAAGCAACAATCACACAATAGCTTTTGGAAGTGACCTTGCAAAGTATTTTCTCCAAGTTTTTATACATCATTATAATATTTTGTCTTTTTTAAGCAGACCTAAATAACAAATACTTTTCATATTCTTTATTCATTATTACTTCATTTATCATTATCATTATCAGCTTGCTCTTCATACAGTATTGTATTGTTAATTTTCAATCATGATCTCTTTCTCATGCAGCTGCCCTCGTAGAATGCATATCCTCTCTTCCATGAATCG
>OFHS01004798.1:0-13073 GCA_900245855.1 Calvadosia cruxmelitensis
ATTTTATTATTCCGAAGCATCTTTCTTTTTTGACTTCTAAAGAATATGCTTGAGATAAAAACATGTCTTAACAGATTGGCATACTATTACTGAATTTGTTGTCTTGAAAACAAAAAACGTACTTGAGGTTTATCTTGAGTCGGATCGTTTTGAGTGCCTATCGAACGTAATTGGAAAATAAATATTATTATGAATAATAAAAATTGTTATGCAGGGGCTTAAATTTTTACCTGTTATTCTATCGGGTGGTGTTGGTTCTAGGTTGTGGCCTATATCTCGAGAATTATCTCCAAAGCCTTTCATACCTTTGGATGACGGATATAATTTATTGCAAAAAACATTTCTTAGAGGTTTATCTTTCTCGAATGTCAAAGAGATCATGACGGTCACGAATCGAGAGTTATTTTCGCAAACCCAGAAGGCTTATGAACGGATTAATGAAAAAAACATTCCAGTTTCATTTGTGTTAGAATCTGAGGGGCGTAACACCGCTCCCGCAATTGTTTTGGCGGCATTAAATACCTGCGATAAATTTGGGCCAAATACGATTCTTTTTATATCTCCTGCGGATCACATCATTGAAAAGGAGGAAGAGTTTTTGAGGGTGGTTCAAGAAGCTATTCAATTAGCTCAAACTGGAAAATTAGTTACTTTTGGAATTAAACCTACTGAACCCGCGACTGGTTATGGCTATATTCAATATCGAGGCAACGATGTGTTGAGATTTGTTGAAAAACCAAACGCTGATGTTGCGTTTGAATATATAGAATCAGGAGATTTTCTATGGAATTCTGGGATGTTTGCCTTTCAAGCTGGGAGTATTCTTGCCGAAATGGAGCTGTATTGTCCCAAACTGTTATTTCAGATCAAAAAATGCTGGGAATATTCTGTTGCAAATGCAAAAAACGTTAAAAATTTTATAGAACTCGATGAATCTTTATTTAAGAAGGTGCCGAGTATTTCAATTGATTATGCTGTCATGGAAAAATCAAAAAAAGTAGCGGTAGTGCCAGGTGATATTGGCTGGAAAGATCTCGGATCTTGGTTGGAGTTGGGGAGCTTAAGTCCAGTAGACGTTAATGGCAACCACATTCGTGGTGAAACGGTTTTGAATGATGTTCAAAATTGCATCTTAAGATCAGATAAAGCGATCGTAGCAGGTTTAGGGTTAAAAGATTTAATCGTTGTTAATTCAGATGATGCTTTACTTATAGCTGATAAAAGCAAGGCACAAGAGGTAAAAAATATATTTGAACAACTCAAAGAGCAAAAACATGTAACTCATGTTTCGCATTCTACCGTTGATAGGCCATGGGGGAGTTATACTGTTTTAGAGGAGAGCGAGTTTTTTAAAGTAAAAAGAATTGTTGTTCATCCGCAAGCGATACTGAGTTTGCAATCTCACCAACACAGAAGCGAGCATTGGGTGGTGGTACAAGGTACAGCTACGATAATGAATGGGGATAAAGAGCTTACCTTACAAGTAAATGAGTCAACTTTTATCGCTGTTGGGGAAAAACATCGTCTTGCGAATACAGCTCAAGAAGAACTTGTTGTGATAGAAGTTCAATATGGCGGTTATTTTGGAGAAGACGATATCATCCGCTATGAAGATAAATATGGTCGGGTGTAATATTCACTCAATGACACAATGCTAGGTTTCATCCATCATATTTCCTTCTTCTTTTTATGTTATTTTAATAATTTTGGATTCGGTTAAATAATTTCATGTTTTAAAATCAGGAATATTTTCTCCGCAACTCTCATGAAAGGGTTTATGAAATGGAGTTAAAATCCATGGTTAAGTTCATGATGCTGTTGATAAAATTAAGTTGAAATTTGAAATAGAAGTATTATCGGTAATATTTTGTTCAAAGAAATATTATTGATAGATCCCAGATTTTGAATACAAGCATTTCTATATTAAAAACAAGCAATGAACAGAATGCCCTTTGAGAAATATCGTCCATTTCCTCAAGTTAATTTGAAAGATCGTCGATGGCCGTCGAAGATTATAGAAAAAGCCCCTCTTTGGTGTAGCGTTGATCTGCGGGATGGGAACCAAGCCTTGATTAATCCGATGGGGGTGAGTAAAAAGTTAAAAATGTTTGAAGAATTGGTGCGGATAGGCTTTCAGGAGATTGAAATTGGTTTTCCTGCGGCATCAGAGACAGAACGTGAATTTTGCCGTCTCTTGATAGAAAAACATGACATCAGTAATTTGTGGGTCCAGGTTTTATGTCAGGCTCGACAGGAGCTTATTGAAAAAACGATGGAGGCGTTAGACGGCGTCCCCAATGTGATCTTCCATTTATATAATTCTACATCGACTTTACAAAGGAAAGTCGTTTTTAAGATGAACCGCCAAGAAATTATTAATGTAGCCGTTGAGGGGACTCGTCATGTGAAGGCACTGCGTCAGGATCTTAATTGCCAAAATTTTCGTTATCAGTACTCTCCAGAAAGTTTTTCTGGCACAGAGTTAGATTTTTCTGTCGAAATTTGTGAGGCAGTTATGGATGCTTGGGAACCTGAGTTGGATGAAAAAATTATTTTTAATTTACCAGCAACGGTTGAAATGAGTACACCGAATATTTATGCAGATCAAATTGAATGGTTTAGGACTCATGTTAAAAATAGAAAAAATATTATTTTAAGTGTTCATCCTCATAATGATCGAGGTTGTGCTGTAGCAGCGACGGAATTGGCACTTTTAGCAGGAGCCGATCGAGTTGAAGGAACTTTATTTGGGAATGGAGAAAGAACTGGAAATGTTGATATTGTTACCCTCGCGTGCAATTTATATAGTCAAGGTGTTGATCCGAAGTTAGATTTTACTGATATTAATCGAGTTATTCAAATTGCTGAGGAGAGCACTGAGATTGGCGTGAACCTTCGTCATCCTTATGCTGGAGAACTTGTATACACCGCTTTTTCTGGTTCTCATCAAGATGCAATCAAGAAAGGTATGGAATTTCAGAGGAACTCGGACGATTTTTTTTGGGCGGTTCCGTATTTGCCTATTGATCCTGCCGATTTAGGGCGGAGTTATGAGGCCATCATCCGAGTTAACAGCCAAAGTGGAAAAGGAGGAACTGCCTACCTTTTGCAAGAAAATTACGGGTATCGATTACCTCGTTTATTTCAGGTTGAGTTAAGCCAAATTGTTCAAAAAGGAACTGAAGAAACTGGGAGGGAGATCAAGCATGGTGAAATCCGCGATATTTTCGAAAATCGCTATTTGAATATAAGACAACCGATCAATATCCTCGACTTTAAGATCAGCACTCAAAATACTAGTGAGGTTCTTTGTGAGTTTATCTTAAAAATTAAAGAAGAAACAGTGTCGTTGGAAGGTAGAGGAAACGGGCCCATAGATGCTTTGGTTCGCAAAATTAAAGAGTATTTTAATATTCGTTTTACGATAATGGATTACGTTGAGCATACTTTGGGGAAAGGGGCAGACGCAAAAGCGGTGTCCTATATTTGTATAGCTGGAGAGAGAGAAGACGGTAATTTTTTTGGAGCAGGTACCAATTATAATACGGTGACGGCCTCGTACTTAGCTTTGTTAGGAGCGGTCAATCAATATCTTGAATACAAAGATCGGCTCCTTTCTTAAGGTGTAATTCTTATTTGTTGAGTGGGTGACGTTTTTCACTGTAAGGAACAGGTAAATGTCCCTTACGGGGGGAATTTTATCGGTTTGATTTTTCAAGCTCAAGAATTTCATATTGTTCATGATGCAAACGACTATTTTTTTGTATTATAACGCTCGTATTAAATTCATCCTCTATTTCATTCAAAGTGTTTGCACTTTCATTTTCAATGTATTCATAAACATCAGGATGCATGGTTACAAGGAGTGTTCGTGGGTTGCTTTGCATTTTGTATAAACGGTCTAAATCTCTAAAAATATCATAAGCAATGGTGATGAGTGATTTTATGCGTGCGTTGCCGTCACAGTAAGGACAGATAGAACAAAGATATCGGTTTAAGTTTTCTTGGCTCCTTTTTCTGGTCATTTCCACCAATCCAATTTCTGAAATAGCTAAAATTTTATTGCGGGATTTATCTTTTTTAAGTTCTTTTTTTAAAACCTTGTATACATTATCTCGATTTTCTAGTTTCACCATGTCGATAAAATCAATGATGATAATCCCTCCTATATCTCGGAGTCGCACTTGGTGTGCTAATTCTTTGGCCGCCTCTACGTTTGTTTTGAGCACCGTGTCCTCATGACTTTCTTTGCCAGTATAGCTCCCTGTATTTACATCTATGGCCGTTAGTGCTTCGGATTGATCGATAATGAGATGCCCTCCCGATTCAAGATATACTTTTCTGCCAAGAGCACGGTCAAGCTCTATATTAACTCCGTAGTAGTTGAAAATATCTTCGTTTTGTTCGTATAGCTTGATCTTAGCAACGAATTTCGGGAGGTATTTTTGGAGATATATTTTGAGCTCTGCAAATTCTTTTTTATTATCAATATATATAGCGGATATCTCACTCGATAGAGTATCGCGCAAAGTACGATAAGTGAGATTGACTTCTTCGAAGAGAAGAGAAGGAGCAGGAGTCGAATTAAATTTTTTCTCGATTTTTTTCCAAGATTCATGCAAGTAATGAATATCAGCAATAAATTCATCTTCTTGGCGAGAATGGGCTACGGTTCTGATGATAAATCCAACGTCTTCAGGTTTATTCTTCATGACAATCGAATGCACCCGGTTACGTTCGGGTAAGTGGTTGATCTGTTTTGAAACAGAGACCCCATTGGTATGGGGAATAAGCACTAAATTTCTGCCGGGAATAGAAATATTGCAATTTACTCTTGCACCTTTCGTACTAATCGGGGACTTTGTGACCTGAACTAATATTTCCTGCCCCTCTTTAAGCAGTTCTTGAATAGTTATATTTTTTTCCAGATCCTTGTCTTCTTCTGGAGAGTCTTCTTCTGGGCTATCTATGCGGATGTCGTGAACATACAAAAATGCGGCTTTAGGGAGCCCTATATCGACAAAAGCCGCGTCCATTCCACGCAACACGGTCAATACTTTCCCTTTATATATATTTCCGACAACGCTCGCTTCCTGCAGTCGCTCATGGTAAATTTCAGTGAGTCGTCCTTGTTCCATAATCGCCACACGAATTTCTTGTGACAAGTGATTGATAATGATTTCTTTTTTCATCTTGCTTCCGTATCAAATGATACTCACAAGCCTTAATACGCCTGTTTTTTTTATGTCCTGGTTCGAGTAATAAATTCAGTTTCGTGAAAGTATGTGAAGACATCCAATATTGCGAATTGTAAAGTAGTGGTTTCATGCATTTTATGAAGTGTATAAAATGCATGAAACCACATTTGCAAATATAAAAAAGCCGAAGTAAATAAGTTTTGTGAGAATCTAAAAATTATACTGCGATAAATTCCGTTACTTGGCATAATTCGCTCAAAGCGAATAAAAAATGGTTGCTCAAGACGGTGGTTTTTTGTTGAATAACGTTGTGACTTTTCCTAGTAAACTAAGTCTTTACAAAACAACATTTCTCAGAAACGACACACTCGACAGATTGTGTGATTAAAGAGATATGTGTCAATAAAAAACCAAAGTTTAAAAAATATATATTCTTGTTGGCATGAAGTTATTTTTTTTAATTCTCAACGATGAAAATAATAGACATTCGTTTTAAAGGCAGGGAATTTATCCACTTTCACTTTATTTATCAAACAAAAAACATCCACCACTATTATTTAAGGATAAATACCATAAATTATGATTGTTCAAGAAATAAAATAAAATGCTTATTCTATGAATCCTCTTGAAACCATTAAGCTTTATTACGGATATAATTCATATCGCTACCAGCAAGAAGAGATTATCCTCCACACGATCAACGGAGGAAATAGCTTAACGCTTATGCCGACGGGTGGAGGTAAATCTTTGTGTTACCAAGTACCGTCGTTGTTAAGGAAGGGATGTGGTATAGTTATTTCTCCACTTATTGCTCTTATGGATGATCAGGTAACCCAGCTTAAAGAGCTTGGAATTCGAGCAGAACGTTTACATTCTGGTATTAGTGAAGACGAATACTTTCATACGCTGAAGCAGTTGCAGCATGAAGAAATTGATGTGTTGTATGTTTCTCCAGAAAGGATGGTGAGTGAAAGATTTTTGCATTTTGTGCAGTCAATTACCATTGCGCTTTTTGCTATTGATGAGGCTCATTGTGTTTCGCAATGGGGGCATGATTTTCGACCTGAATATTTAAAATTATACGTCCTTAAATCTTTTTTTCCAGAAATTCCAAAGATTGCACTCACCGCGACAGCGGACAAAGTTACGCAAAATATAATCATTGAAAAACTTTGTCTTGATGAAGCCAAAATTTTCATATCTGGCTTTGATCGTCCGAATATTCGTTACAGTATTGAACCGAAGGATGAACCGAAGAAACAATTATTAGAATTTTTACTGAAATATCATCGAGAAGACTCTGGTATTGTTTATTGTTTGAGTCGTAAAAAAGTCAGCGAAATATCCGAATGGTTACGAAAGAAAGGTTTTAATGCCTACCCTTATCATGCTGGTTTAGCGGCCGCTGAACGTTCCCAAAATCAAGAAGTTTTTCTTAAAGAAGAAAAGGTGATTATTGTAGCAACTATTGCTTTTGGTTTGGGAATTAATAAACCTGATACGCGATTCGTGGCTCATCTTGATCTTCCAAAAACTTTAGAGGCGTATTATCAAGAAACTGGGAGAGCTGGCAGAGATGGTGAACCAGCCAATGCGTGGATGGTTTATGGAATGGCTGATGTCGCTATGCTCAATAAAATTTTGCAGCAATCGTTAGGAGATCAAGATTATATCAGGATGATGCAAGTAAAACTGGGAGCTATTCTTGGTTTTTGCGAAACAACGGAATGCCGCCGTAAAAATTTATTGCGTTATTTCGAAGAAGAATATGAACATGACAATTGCCAAAATTGCGATAACTGCCTTACTCCTCCGGAAATAGAAGATGGTTCTCTTGATGCCCAAAAAGCCTTATCTTGTATTTATCGAACCGAACAACGATTTGGTAGTGCTTATTTATCAGATGTTTTGATGGGTTCCCAATTAAGCCGTATTCGCAAATTCGGCCATGAACGTCTTTCAACTTACGGAATTGGAAAGGATAAAACGCTTTTGCAGTGGCGTTCCATTTATCGTCAACTTTTAGTCAGCGGGTATATATCAATCAATGCAGAAACTGGCTCGTTGCTTTTAAATGAGAAGAGTGCTGAAATATTAAAACAGAAAAAACATATTAGTTTTCGCGCTTTTGAAATTTCTCGTCCTAAAGGCCGAAAAAATATTGAAACTTCTTTTAGCGATAAAAGACAATCCGAATTATTTGATTTACTGCGACAAATACGGCGGAAAATTGCTGAGGAGCGTCGGGTGCCAGTTTATGCTGTTTTGCATAATAAAGTTTTAAGGGAATTTATTCTTGTTGCTCCAAAAAATTTGGAAGACCTGAAGCAAATAACTGGTTTTGGGCAGCATAAAATTCAAGCGTACGGAGAGATTTTCTTGAAGGCTCTCAAAAATTATAGTTAACAATATTTTTTCACTTATTTTGACCACATCATGAAAAATTAAGAGCAACTAAAATAATTGGCCTACTGTCTCTATTGTAAAAAAACACGGAAAAATTTTTGGTGATTTTGCCAAATTTATTTGATTTTAATCTTATGCCAACCCAAAAAAAGAAACTCATCACTTCCGCTCTTCCTTACGTGAATAATGTTCCACACCTTGGAAATATTATCGGGAGTGTTTTATCCGCTGATGTTTATGCCCGAATTTGCCGGAGTTTAGGGTATGAAACTTTATATATCTGTGCTACAGATGAATATGGTACTGCTACCGAAAATAAAGCTCGTGAAGAAGGCCTCTCCCCTCAAGAAATTTGCGATAAATATCATCATGTACATAAGGATATCTACCAGCAATTTAACCTGAGTTTTGACCATTTTGGTCGCACCTCTATTCCCGAACATACCGAAGTTACCAAAGGACTCTATCACAAATTAAATGATCTAGGGTGTATTTTTGAACAAACTTCAGAGCAGTTTTACTGTCAAACCGATCATATTTTTTTAGCGGATCGTTTTGTTGAAGGAAGCTGTCCACATTGTCAATACGATGCTGCCCGTGGAGATCAATGTGATAATTGTGGAAAAATGTTGAATCCAACAGAATTAATTTCTGCAAAGTGCAAGGTTTGCGGCAATTCTCCTGAATTGCGTTCTACCAATCACTTATATCTCAATTTACCTAAATTACGCGAACCTCTACTTAATTTTTTCAAGACGGCTTCAAAGGATGGCCATTGGCCAAAAAATGCGGTTACGGTTACTCAGAAATGGCTTGATGACGATTTACAGCCTCGACCCATTACCCGAGATTTAAAATGGGGCATACCCGTACCGAGGAAAGGGTATGAAGAAAAAGTTTTTTATGTGTGGTTTGATGCAGTGATTGGCTATATTTCTAATACGAAGCAAGCTTTGGGTGATCGATGGGAATATTGGTGGAGAAACCCAGAAGAAACCGAACTTTACCAATTCATGGCAAAGGATAATATACCCTTTCATACCATTATTTTCCCAGCGATACTTTTGGGAATAGAAGAATCTTGGACTCTCTTGCATCACATTAATAGTACTGAGTATTTAAATTATGAAAACACAAAATTTTCAAAATCAAGGGGAATAGGAGTATTTGGAGACAATGTTTCAGAAACTGGGATACCAATTGACTTGTGGCGTTTTTATTTGCTTTCTAATCGCCCAGAGACTTCTGACTCCAAGTTTTCTTGGGAATTGTTTTATGAAGAAATTAACAGCAATTTTATTGATAATATCGGTAATCTTCTCAATCGTTTGCTGACTTTCTTCAATAAACACTTCGAAACGCTACTACCGTTTGAAGCCTTGGAGCAAGAACAGCAAGAATTCCTCCATGAAGTTGTCGACAGAGAGAGAAAAATTATAACAGCCCTTGATAAGGTGGAACTCCGTGAAGGATTGAGACAAATTTTAGCTTTGGGAAAAATAGGTAATAAATTTTTTCAAGAACAATCTCCCTGGAAAACGGTAAAAACAGATCAAAAGCAGGCGTTGAGGACTTTAACGGTTTTAAGTTATTTAGTGCGGGACGTAGCGGCTTTGTTGTCTCCATTTATGCCTGAGACTTCAACAAGAATGTTTGAAATTTTAGAGTTTCCTGAAATTTCTTTGACTGGCGTTGGTATTTGGAATGATTTAGCGGGCTTAAGCCTTGGGAAGAACCAGCTACTTTTTCAAAAACTCAATCCGGAAGATGCCGTGAAAATGCGTAAGCGCTTTAGCGGAAAACAAGAAACGACAAAACCAGAAATTCCTCTTAAAAAAATAACGCTGAAGGTCGGTAAAATAACGGAAATTACGAAACATTCGAATGCCGAACATTTATATGTTGAAAAAATAGATTGTGGAGATGAAGTTCGAACTATTATATCAGGCTTGGTTAAATATCATACGGAAGAAGAACTACTTGGTAAAAAAGTAATAGTGGTTACAAACCTAACTCCAGTAGAAATCCGGGGTATTAACTCTGAGGGAATGGTTCTCGCAGCCGTAAAAGGAAAAAAGACTCATGCTATTATTTTAGATGATCAGGCAGAAATTGGCTCTCTTATTTCTGTTCCTAACGGTGTTGAAGATGAGCCAGAAACAACCATTAGCATCAATGATTTTTTTGCAACAACGATGAAAATTATTGAGGGTGGTATTTATGTCGGAAATGCTCCTTTATTATTGTCGGGCGAGCCAATTCGTTCCGAGAAAATTCTTTCCGGCAAAGTGCGTTAGTTTTCTTTATTTTTTAACAGAGTATACAAATGGATTTTTTAAGTTCTTACGGGATGTTTTTTTTAGAAGTTTTTACTATAGTTTTAGCCTTTATAATAGTAATCGGCTTTTTACTGGGCTCATTGGTCAAGATGAAGAGTCAGGATCTTCAACAATTAGAGATTAAGAAACTCAATGATAAATTTGAGGAAACAGCGGAAATGATGAAAGGGAAGATTCTCGGGAAAACAGAATTAAAAACCGATCAAAAAAGAATGAAAAAAGAAATAAAAGAAGCAATAAAAAATCGTAAAAAAGGAAAAACAGAACGGAAAAAACGTGTTTATGTAATTGATTTTAAAGGTGATATTGCGGCATCACAGGTTTCTTCGCTGAGGGAGGAAGTCAATGCAACGCTCTCCATGGCAGAGAGCAAAGACGAAGTTGTCGTTCTCGTTGATAGTCCTGGAGGAATGGTACCAGGTTATGGTTTGGCCGCGTCACAATTACAACGTATACGTGATCAAAACATCCCTCTGACGGTTTGCATCGATCGCATTGCAGCGAGTGGCGGATATATGGTTGCCAGTGTAGCGAACAAAATTTTGGCCGCGCCCTTTGCGATTATTGGTTCGATCGGAGTGGTAGCCCAAATTCCTAATTTCCACAGTCTTTTGAAAAAAAATGACATTGATTATGAAATTCTCACCGCTGGTAAATACAAAAGAACCTTGACGGTTTTTGGAGAGAATACAGAGGAAGGACGAGAAAAATTCATTGAAGACCTCAACATGACGCACGAACTTTTTAAAAGCCATGTACAAGAAGCTAGGAATGAAGTCGATATTAATGCTATAGCAACTGGTGAATATTGGTATGGAAAAACTGCCATTAAGCATAAACTAGTCGATGAGATAAAAACAAGTGATGAATATTTGTATTCATTGCTTGATGCGGCCGATATTTTCTCTATTGAAAAGAAAGAAAAAAAAAGCGTTTTAAAGAAGTTAGGGGTCGTGGCTGGTTTTTCTTTAGAAAGTTTATTAAGTCGTTTTGGCCAGGTTTTAGCTCCAGTTTCAGAAAGATAGTCTTAATAAACTCAGTTGAATTGCGAATTAATAGGGCGGGGAATATAAGGTAAGGGTATTTTGCTTTTGAAAATACCCTTGGACGATCATGAAGCATAAGTCTTTTAATAAAAGAACTCCGTCCTTCCCTGAGTATTTTATCCTTAAGTCTAAGCGGCTTAAGTAAAGGTAAATATTTTCTAGTTCCTCAAGCGTATAGTTATTTAAGACTTTGATTTGCTCTTTTAACAGCCATGAACTGATCTTCAAACGCGATTCAATTTCAGGGAAAGGGACAGATTCGTGTTGCATCACTTCCACTCGCAATAGGCGTCTAAAATGGGCGGTGATCATCCCCAATATACTAATTGTTTCTGAATGATTCCCTGACGAGGACATAAAATCCAAATATTCTAGAGAGCGGGTTAAATTTTTTTGGGATAGGTATTTAATAATCCAGAATGCCTCAAACGATTTGGAGTGACTGACACTTTTCCGAATTATTTCTTTGCTTATTTCTTTGGCAGATAAGACTTCTGGCAAAGTATAAATCTTCGTCATTTCCATATCTAATTGTTGCAAATTATTTCCACATATTTCAATTATCAGTCGTGCTGTGTTTGGTTCCATCATTAAAGAACGATTTTTTGCTAGGTTGATCAACCAATTTACTGGGGAAAAGTCGTCGTAGGTAATAATTGTTTTAATGACCTGGCATTTTTTCTCTAAAACTTTCCCAAGCTCTCCCTTTAATTCCCTAGGTGTTTTAATTAAAGCGGTAAAAAGAAAATAAACATTCTCATTTTCAGACTCAAGAGCGTTTTTTATGAGAGCAATAATTTGAGAATCTTTTTGAGCAGATGCTTCTTTTTCTTCAAAACGAGCCTCAGAAATATAGCTGAGAATATAATCTTGCAAAGGTAGAATCCCAGATTTTGTTTTTACTTGTTTGTTTTCACTATTTTTCATCAATGCAAGAACCATTTTTTTTTTATCTACTCGAATGATGCTTACGAGAGCAGCCAAGCTAATTTTTTGACTCTCTTTTTTTGGGGGATCTTCGCTTAGGATCTCTGATGTTTGATCCTGAGGGAGGTATAAGAAAATTGATTTGATTTTTTCTTCCGCATTTTTTGTGGAAGCTCCAGAAGCTGATAATCGCTGGATATGATTGATCTCAATGAATTTTATTTCGGATAAAAAGGAGTAGCAGTTTATTGCATTTTGCAAATAAGTTATGTTTTTTTGTTCGAAGGCTTGATCACCTTCTAAAAAATCATTAGCACTAAATCGGTATTGCTCTGGTTTGTATTGATGGATTATTTTTTCTCTTACAGCGTTGGCTTCTTTTTCTATTTCAAAATTTTGGGTTCCGTAAATAAAGTATGAAGTTAACATAGTCAATTAGGGCAATCGGGCTGCACAGATCTTTGTCATGAATAAATTTTTCTTTTTTTCTGAAAAAATGAAAATCCATGACTTAAGGTTGATTTTTCTTATTGATGCTGAGTGATAAATTTTTTTATTTTATCGAGGTTGTTATCAATATCAAATCGACGTTGTTTTTTCTCGTAGAGTAAAGCAATTTGTTCAGGTAATTTATATTTCAGGTGCAATGTTTGATCTATTACTTCATGAAATTTAGCGGGGTGAGCTGTTGAGAGGCAAATCACGCGACCTTTTTCTTGTTTTGAAAATTCTTCCGCAGCGGCATAAGCAACAGCGGTATGAGGATCAATGATGAATTTGTCGTTTTTAAAAGTTCGTTCAAGACAAGAACGGGTTGTTTCTTCCGATATTTTTATTCCACAAAAATATTTTTGCACAAAAGATAACTCCTGTTGATCAAGAGAAAATTCCCCTGTTTCTTTCAGGTTTTTCATTTTTTGAGATACTTTTTCTCCATTTTTGCTGACAACATCAAAAATAAAACGTTCAAAGTTACTCGAAATTTGTACATCCATTGATGGACTAATGGTGGGGACAACGTTCCCGATTTTATATTTTCCTGTCTCTATGCAATTCCCAACAATATCATTGTCATTTGTAGCAACAATAAATTTTTCAACGGGCAATCCCATCTTTTGAGCGATATAACCTGCGTATACATTGCCAAAATTTCCAGT
>OFHS01004801.1:0-13067 GCA_900245855.1 Calvadosia cruxmelitensis
TCCCGTTTCCTTATAGATATCTATAGAAATTGTCTATGGAGACCTATAGAATTTTTAAATAGGTTTCCCATAGGTTTTCTATAGAAAATTTCCGTAAGGGTTGGCAGTGCCGGCTTTGAGTCAAGCTCCGGGCACAAGATGCTTTCAAAGTGATGTACAACAAGCAGAATCACATCAGTGTCTCTTGCGGAGACAACAATTATTTGGCAGTTGCTATAGGTTGCATGTAGAATCATTCTTGTATCTGCCTCCTCGTTTGTCGCCTTCAAGTTTTCCATGTCCATACCAATGGTGCTGGAGAACACTCTGTTTCCTCAGAGAATCCTCCTGCGGTCACCAACGTCACAGACGTTTTTGCTTTGTCTCTCAACTGCTCTGATAGAAACCGAGCAAAGTCTGCTTTGTTGGTACCAAGAGCTAGGAAGGTACCAAATTTTGCTGGCAATGACACGCCTCTACATTCAACGGAGCGTCTGATTGGTGTTGTTGCACTTGTATTGCGGCTTCGCGTTGCATTCTTAATTGAATGCTCCCAATATCGGTCGAACACAACATCTTCCCTCTCGAATGATCCAAAGAAGTGCCGCACCTGATTAACAAAAATGTCTGCGAGATCACCAAACGTTTTTGTCCCTGCAGGGTGAACAAGGGCCGCGTCTGTCTCCTGGCCGTCAGTAACTCACTTCGTGGAAGCCCTGGAGACTTCAAGCTCAGCTGGGACTCCAGTGTCGCTTGTAATTTGTTCAAGCGAAATCTACTTGTTTCCAGTCCGTAGGGAGCCATCTATCTCACAAGGCTGTTGGTACTGGAAGCAGTTCGCATTTCAGAATGGAGGGCAGGTCAATTTGCTATCCAGCTTTGTAAGACAGAAGAAGCCTGTGGAACATTCTTTTGTCGATTTACATGATCATTTTCTGCGAGCATTTGTTGCTTTTGATTTTATGCAGGTCGGCAAACGCAGCGAGGTTGTTCTTTTTCATGCGAGCATGATAGCTGACTTCTGTCTTCCCATTTGCATTATTCAGTTTTGAACGGGTCGAGACTAGCTCAGTAAATTGGTGGAGTCCTTTCTCCCTTGCCTTAATGAAGGATTCTTGAATTTTCAAAGTGGTCAAATCTTTTGTAGCAATATTTCTCATGGGCTGACCTTTGAAATCTTCCCTGAAATTTCAGAATCTTGTAGCTGTTGCAAGGAGCGATTCTTCGTTCGTTTTCCAACCAGTCCTGCTGTGTCCTTGCCAACGTCGATGATCAATTCTTGAACTTGATCAGCATCAACTTGATTAAATTGTCTATATGATCTTTTCACGACAAAATCAGCTGACAAAAATTTTATCTCCACATCTTGATGGAGCTGCGACATGTTAGCAAGATATACAGCACTAGATTTTGCGTAGTTAAGATGATCATACCTTGCAAAGAAAGGTACCATGTGGCGAATGGCATGCAGATAAAGTTCCCAAATACCCTCCCTGATTGACTGGGTGAAAAGGAGAATAGTAGACACCATTTTCAAGTAGTCCCACCAGAATGGAGAATTAGGGCTGTTTTCAGACTCTACTGAGAAGAACGTTTGCAGTAGTTTGATACTTCTTTTTGGACAATGTGGCGAATAGTTCTGGTCTCTGCATTGGTACGCCAAACAATTCCTCCTCAGTATCAGCCTGCTCGGTTTTCAGAAAGGCTCTAAACTGAGGAAGTATTCTCCTCACACCTTGAAAAGTGAGTTTATGAGCCCTCATTCCTTTCAAATACGATTTACCACTGAAGATCCGAGCGATGGCACCTTCTCCGAACACACTGCTTTCTAGCTAGAGCTCGGAAAGTGGTGAGGATTGCATGTGTTGCCCAATCGTCTTCAACAAGTTCATAGAAATATGGAGACCACCTAGCCTCGACACTACTCTTTCCATGTACTTGGTTTTTGACCAGCGAAGTTCACAGAGCTTGCAATAAAGAGCTTGATCTACTGTCAGTATCACATACTTCTCGCCTGGACTGTTTGCAGCACACAAAGACTCCTTTCCATCACGGTAAGAAGTGTGTCGTACTCATGAGCAGGGCTGAGAATTAGCAGCATTTGGCCCAAAGCAGAGACCGCTGGACTTCGATTGGATATTTCGTTGTGGAAGCTTTTCCATCCATTTCTGTTGTCTAAGTCTTGCCTCTCAATGAGAAAAATCACATTTGTGTCAGCTGCTTTTGTCGCACTTTGAGAATCGTCACTTGGCAGTTAGAAGCACTTGTTCTCAACTTGCAATGCAAATGCAGGCTCGATTTTTCCAGGCTGTATTTTCGAAGTCAACGTCTCGTTCAGTATTAGAGGTATCTCCAATGATTGAGCAGATGATGGTTTATTATTGCATAGAACATTTCCAGTATCTGGTGCACCTCTCTTGAATGCTAGTATCTGAGTGTCATGGAATGTTCCTTTCCCATAAAGAGTATCACTTAGTATGTCGATGTTGTCAGTTACAATATGTAGTAGGCTGCAGTTGGTGGTGTTGGCATAAACGGAGGCTGTAATGCTCTGTGCTGATTATTCTGCATTGGCATTTGTTGTTTGTTGACATTCAGCAAGAAAGTTTGGTGGGACGACTGCACCAGTTGTCTCATCCAAAGATCGCAAGTTGCATTCCGCCAAGGCAGTGTCAATTTTCAACGGTTGCTGATAGCTTATACAATGGCCGGCTTTGTTGAGTAAGATAACTAATTTCTTTGATCTTGTCTTCTGATGAATAGTCAGTGCAAGACCAACATGCTTTGGAGTGAGATTTCTCCGAGAACTGACGGCATACAAGAGATCTTGGGCAATGCTTAACACCGACGTTTCCTTATTATCCTTCCCATCAAAATCTTGTTCAATCTCACTATCTGAAGAAGAGCCTGATTTCTCTTCACATTCATTTCGAACTTTGTCCAACCCACCCAAAACACACTGAGAAAAAGTTGTGTGCTGCTCGGGACGATTTTCTTTGCTGCAGTTTCCTTCACATCTATCCCTTCCGAGCAAGATGCCTGTAGAAGATCAGCCCTCATTCGCAATGCTTCATGTACTAGCGACAACCTCACATGGCTTTGGTCTCGCTTTTTTTGAAGAATACATCAGCTTTCAATTCTTTCCTGCTATGCTTTGAACTCATCAACATATTTTTGGATATAAGCACTGTCCTCTTTTTTTTAATTCGTGGTCCAATGGCTGACAAAATTCTCATCACCCGTAACCTTTTCTAATTCAATCTTAAATGTTGATCTGATGAGAATCATGCTGGGATGGAGTCCGCTGCTCGCTCACTCAATCTTTTGTGTTGACATCAGATTTCGTCAAAGGTCAGCACATGCATATGTAACAGATTCAAATTAGGTTGCGTGGAAAAGGATTTCCAGCACAATTACCATGCTCTGCATGCATAACGTTCCACTGTATAACTGTGGAATGCAGAGCTTTTGTGGTACACGCGTATCATAATTTATATTGCTTGAGACTGCTCAAAAGCAATGTATCAGATGTGTTACTGGCTCAAGACATTACTCTCATGAAGAACCACTTTTCAAGGGATTACAGCTCCTCAAGTTTAAAGATCTATGCCTAACGAAATTACCATCATCCTTACACGCTGTCATTATAGAAAAATGTCCAACTGTGGTAATTCATTACTTCAACTTCTGTTCTTCCTTTTTGATGTGCCCTTTGTCAGGACTTCCAATCTGCAACGTTATCCTGATTTTTGTTTTTCAACTTGTTGGAAAAATTTTGAATTTTGATTTTCTATTAGTGACTCAATGTGCATCTACTCTCATGTTAGCCAGTTTGTATAATGAAATAAATTAAATTTGTTTACTGTTATTTACATAGAATCACGAGTCTTCTAAACAAACAAACAATTTTGCTTACAGAATGACCCTATCGTATCTGTCAATTTATTTATCTTTGTATTATTGACGTGTAATAGTACCTTATGATGTATGACTAATATGATGAAATAAACAAACAAACAAACAACAAACAAACAATAGAGAAATGCTGAATACTTTCTTATTATCATCGTTATTACCAAAACAAACTATTACATAGTTGCAAATCACTCAGTCACTCGCCTGCCCTTGTCCTAGAGCCATCCAAACTTTTATTGCATAATTCATATCATATCATAATTCATATCATATCATATAATTCGATGAACGAGGCAGCCCATATCCCATCTTCTTTTTGTGACCGCTCAGACAGCCTCTCATGCTGCCGCTAGCAGGATGAGTGGTATTTGGCTTCAGCAGCAATCAGGTCATTTATGTCAGCAATCTGTATATTGATATACATGTCAAACGCCGATAGCTCTATGATGCTGTTGCTCCGATTGAAGGTCATGGCCTGATGCGTGCCTTCTCGCTTCTCCAGCTGACAGAACTGCATAGCTGCCAATCTGCTCGTAGATGACCACCTGTTCGTGTAGAGATCCTTTTGCAAGAGACATTTTCTTCAGCCGGGGAAATATTTTTTCCACAACAGTCTGCTGTCTAGCAATTTTGTTATCTTTCATAAAAGTGGCGTAGCAACCTCTGTTGTACTTTGTACTTGATTCTGTTGACCTCATATCCTCGCAGTGCTGCTGCCAACTGGGAGATTGTCAATGCGTTGTTTTCGTCGCTATAGCTTCTTCGCAGATCTACACTTGCTTTTAAACAAGCCAGGCTACATTCACTGGCCTCTGTCTTGTCATCAGAGCCACTTTTCCGTTTCTGACAGATAGCGCATAAATTTAAATTTATATCCAAATGATCTTACTCTGGGAAGTCGTCCATGCTCAACTATTCACCAGCATGCGGTAATAATTACACAGCAGAGGAACATCACGCAGTCGACATTACGAAACTGTAGACGCTTTACGTACCTGTGGAAACCAATGTCTAATGGTTGACGTAATGGTGCAGCTACGGGATGACATTGTCAAAACAGCAGCAGTGAGGAAACACCGTGAAAATCAAGCTTGGTAACAAATATTTTCATAGTCAGCAACGAAAAATGGTATAGAAACCATATGTTACCCGCTTTGAGCACACTTTGCCGCTTGCATGATAAGCTAGTAGTCTTCCTGGAGAATGCGTCTAGTCTATAAGAAGTAATGTTCGATTGATGTCACTGTTGCAAAATGAGCTCCATTTTGTTATGGATGTAAAACGTAATGAAATGGTGTGACTTTTTCTGACGGTTATTTGTTAATTGAATTATTCTCTGTTTTTGTCAAGTGGAACATAGAGCAAACAAATAACTTCCAGCCAAGCAGGGCTTTTTGACTCACAGTTACCATGGTAAAGGCCGTGGGCCCTGTAACCATAACATGATCAGAAGTCACTCAACGTGAAGCAAAATTATTAAGGACAAAAAAACTACGCAGCCTACTATAATTTTGTACCAACACTCACCAAAAAAAGTTCCCAAGCACAATTCCTGCCAGTTTTCTGGAACAGCAGCTTTAAAGTCCACCTATTTTGGCTTCGTGCTCGGCTCGGCCATATTGCAAATTTTGAAAACAGAAAGATATTTGAGCGAGGCTGAAAAGTGTCCTCGTTTTGAAAACGTTGTCTGATTGGTCAACACATGGCAACTGCCTAACAACGGAGGACGCCAAAGGGCTTGTTTACATCGTAATTTGGTCGGTGTCGTTCTTGTCGTGGGTAAATTAATGAAATAACCCACGTGTTTTAGATTGTACTCTGGAATGAATTGCGAAATAAATTACTTTGCACAATATTTGACTCATTATTGCGAGCCTTTGCTGAAAAGCAGAGGGAAAAAACACATGTAAAGTCTAATAGAATGGCCGAGAGCAGCAGTGGAAATAGCGAATCAGAAATTGAAAATGACCTTTTAACGTTTATACTACAATATTTTATTTACAACAGTTGGGACGGATAGCCTATTATAATTCAGCGACGTTTCATCCTCTTCATCTTCGGAGAAGTCGTCTATCAGTACGTCCTCGGCATCAGACGTATTCTCCGCGATAGAGTTAGTGCAGTTGCTGCACCTGCAAATTGAAAAGATGTAACAAACAGTTAGATAGTCCAGAAATAACTTGTCTTTCGGCAAACAGCTGTAGCTACAGCGACTGATTAAGTTTTGATCATTTTACTTGGAAACTTTACACACCTGCAGAATTCTGAGCATTTTACGCCTGCCTTGGAGCATGAGCAGCGGTTCGAGGTACAACCAGTCTTGCAGCCGCAGTTAACGATCTCTAACAAGTCGTCAGGAACAGGGTTTTGAGACATCCAGTCTATTGCAATGTCGTCGCCTTGGACAATCCAACCTCTGGAATGTGGACCACCAGGACTGACGACGGCTTGCAGGCACCTTCTCCAGATGTACGCCTGATAAGAGGCCCTTTGCGTGTGCTTGTCGAGGCAATCCTGATTCGGAGGAAGGCAATCGCTTGAGTATTTCCCACAGTAGAACATCCTGTAGCGCGCATGGTTGACACCAACGTCTCTTGGCTGCCCATAGAGAGTGCAAACGTACTCCTGGAGGGAGGCAATCAGCTTTGTGGTGGGAATCGTGCTCCTGCCTAGCTTTTTGAATGAATCCTCGTGTCCAGCCATGGCTTTCCACGCCTTTGCCTTGCCTTTGCCGTAAAACCCGCTTACGGAGTCACATCCTTAAATCAAAGTATAATTCTTCAAATAAAATCAACTACCCCACATCAATCTCTCTGTCGCCTAGAATGGCAAGCCGCTTACCTGTGAATGCGTGGAAACCAATTAGTGCATCTCGAACGTCAGGGGGCAGGGCGGCAGACACTGTCCGAGCGTCTATAACTTCGGTGCCATGTTGGGTTCCTGTGGTAAAGATTAGCCTTGCATCGATTCTGGGTTGCATGGCTACCATCAGAACAAAGACGTCCGTATCGGGGCTGTTAATAAATACTGCTTCATAGCCGTTGTCAGAAGCATGCTTTGCGTGCAGAAGAAGTCTGGTATCGGCCTCCTCGTGGTCACTCGTCAAGCTTTCCTCTTCGCAAACGAGAAGAGCTGTTTCTTGGCCGGGCAAGGGACACATTTTAATGCACTTCTGGTTCGCCGTACAGTACAACTCGAGCCCAGGTAGCTTATCGGAGCACAACGTTTTCCACTTTTCAATGAAGAACTAAATTAGTGCTTCTTTGTTCTTCCCGTTGCGAAGAAACTTTCGCCATTGGTTGGGAGTTGCCTGACTACCGCCAAAGATCTTCACCGTCATACTCCCTGTCTCAGCTCGTTTGCTGCGCTCCCCACACTTAATGCTTACTGCCGGATAGGTATCTGCTACGAAGTCTATCCGGTACGATGAGGTTTGTTGCGCAAGATTCTTCAGCCTGGAAAATACGCAGAGAGCCAGTTCGCCGAAAGTGGGTGGAATTCTTGACATCTTCTGTAGAAGAGCCATTGCATCGACAATGATGGCACTGCGGCCTTCTGGATAATGGACAATAGCACACTCCGGGGCGCCATTTCGAAGGATGTGCATTAGCTTCGACTTTGAGTTCTTTGTCAAGGTGCCATTGACTGTTGCAAGACTCAAAGGATAGCGCTCTAGGCAGTATTTTAGCACATGACGCAGATCAATGTCTTGACTCTGAGCAAGAAGGAGAAGACGCGCGAACAAGTTCCGCGAACTTTTCAAAACGTGCTCTTTTCCCTTCGTCGTTTTGACTTTACTGGGCTTCTGGCAAGTTGCAAATGATGGAAGCTTCGCTCGCTTGATGGTGGCAAATAGATTGGGCGATTCCGACATCAAGTTTTCGGCGATGAAGGTCTGCAGCATTCTGTTGCCCGTCACCTTTGAACAAACGAGGGCTTCCTTCAGAGTGCTGTCAGCAACAACGCCGCTAGCCAAATGTACGAGATCTGGTTGGTCCTGCTCGAAGGGGTTTACCATGCTCTCAATTGTTAACTGTACAGCGCGGACTTCACTTTCGTGCTTCTTACGCTGACTTTCGTCAAGATTTCGTCGCTTCCTAAGGGATAAATGTTAGCAGCAGTGATTGAAAGAGTGCACATTGCTCCTATCATACTGCAATGAAATTATCATAGCGGCGAAAAGTAAGGATATATCAGGCCATAGGTACCTTTTATTCTTGTCACAGCCAGCCATGGACTGACATTGGCGTGTTATTGCAGAGTGCTCAGACTGAGCGGCAATCCAGCGATATACTGCGCCCTTGTTCAACGTAAATCCAATTAACCCTCCCTTGGTCTTAGAGTCTCTGTTTGCCGTCTGCTCGATTGCTTGGTCGCATGCGATCGAAGAGAAGCCATGCCGATCCTGTCGCTGGACCGTCCATTGTTGTTTCAAATTGGACATTTCATCTGACAATGAATTGTACGCATGTCAGTATAAGGTTAATGACAGGAGGCTTTGACGTAGCAATGACATTAATCATTTTACGCCGTAGCTTCAGAAGCCTCTTAAAAGGTGCTGTCGAGCATAAAAATCACAACGTTTTCGTCACTTACTGGGATGAGTATTCTTTTGAGCAACCATCTCAATCCAATACGTTGTCGCGTATCGCGAATAATTGACGCGGTCGGCAACAAAGAACCAAGGAAGCATTGATCTTAGGGTAGATAGATGGAGATCCCAATCATTTTGCCGGGTTGCACGGATAAATTTCATGAGAAGTCCTGAAAATAGAAATACCTTATGATAGTCCATACATTCATTTTCAACCCTCATGTTTCTATACGATATGATGAGACGACGAAGTCATTTAATCACTATCAATATCAAACAATCGATATCTATTAGAGTACCCGTAATTTCGATGTATAAACTCCAGAAATGGAAAGTGGGCGATGAATTGGTGGCCTGTTCCACAAATTGGTAGTATTCTGGGGATATACTTTTGAAATCTTCCGAATGTAAATGTTGCTCGAACCCATCGTTAGGAAAGCTATCCACTACATTCGAAAGTTGCAACGCAACGGCTTTCTGGCTTTCTTCGTCGAGACTGTCCATAAATTGATCGAAACGCAATCGTTCTAGTGCTTCATGCATCACCTGAAGTGCAATGTTCAAGTTCATGATATCGTTACCCAACCAAAACTAGCCATGAAGGCATATAGCAGTATATATGTTTAGATAATCACGTCAATGCCAAAGATCCAGAGAAAACAGAAGTGGAATGCTCGTACCTTGTGACACCTTACACTGCCATTGTAGAACTTCCCTCGCATCACACCATTCACTGAGTGTTGTCCGATGACATCGGATTCGACAAGGATATCCTGCAACAATAACAGCTGCAACTCTTTTCAGACTGATCTTTCATTTCCACGCATTTAAGACTTTGTCATGTAATTATCCAAGATGCAGAATATCCCTTCTATATACTATGATAAGTGCGACTATTTATGAAGCTTTCCACCCCAATCAGACAATAATCCAACTTACCTGGAGTCCTGCATCCTTGAATAAAGTGCCGATTGCACCGCAGAACGACATGACCGCATGGAAATCCCCGAGACGAATTACGACTCGCTCTATCAGCTCGCTTTTTTCCACCGTATATGCTGCGCCTTGGCATAGATCGCCTCGTCGAATACTAGAGTGATTATTTCCAATCCCAAGTCACGCGCAATCGCAAGGCTTTTCAAGATGACTGTATAGACCGTAGAATACTGTGTCGGAGAAGCGTCGACAACTGGCAAGTAGGAAATGCGCGTCCTCGGAGGAATGTCCCCTATAACGAAAGAGATGCGTTCGGTAGAAAGGTCTACAATCCTTATCATCATTCAATCATCGATATAATCATCACCATCGTCATCATTTATGTCATAATCATTATTAGCATCGTCTTCTCTGTTTCAGAGAATGACTTGATAACCTTTCACTTGCCTCACTCAGAAACAAAATTTAGGGCTTTATTGAGCCTTTCGCGTTAGAAGTCTGTTTAAGATAAAACGCTCAAACTAATAGTCATACTCACGCGACAGTAGTGTATTGAATCCAGTCCAATCTGGAAATCGCTCTCCGCTTGATCTTTTCATCAACGCGTACGCCAGATCACACAAGTCAGCAGCAAGTTGTGCATGTGTGAATGCATTTTCCTCCATGTTAACGCTGCTACAAATGGATCTGAGGTCAGGCGATGTTGGTTTACCTTCTTTGTACGGCACGATTGCACTTGACGGGCATTCCAACGTCTTGCGACGCGTTGGCGGAACACGCACAATCGGCACGAAGTCGTCGGCTGCAATAGCCTGTACAGCAATGCCGTTAGTAACGTTTGTCGTCTGCTTTGCCTCTTCGCCAAAGTCGTCGTTGTCCCATATCAAGACGGTATGTCTGTTTCATACGATCTCCTTTGGGACAGCATTTGCGGCATTAACATTCAACAGTGCAAGAGCAGTGTCGAGGCGGAGAGTAGATGAGTGCGATATAGCATGACCAAGGCCGTTTAAGATGTTTATGATGCCAGTGCATCCAGAAATTTGTCTGGCTGCCATACTTAGAGCAATCGATTTTTGCGTAGTCTTCTTTCCTTTGGAGGATATAAATATCAAGTCCTGGGCTACAGAAAGCACTTTCCGTTCGTCACCTCCGTCGAGATCAACGTGAGATTCTATTTGCGGCTCGTCCGATTTGTTTAACAGCCATGATAGAAAGTTGAACAAGGCAATTGGCACCATACGCTTGGCAGATTCATCGCTGATGTCTGCTGAAGTTGGCGGCCACGAATCCGTAAATTCTTCAACTTGAAGAATCATCATTCGCAGCTCCATTGCTGTCCGGTACATGTCAAGCAATGATTGCCCCTCCTGCTGCTCTCTGTTTGGATCGTGTGTAGTATCCTCATCGCTTGATGATTCGTTGTCGCTGTATGTGTCTGCATCCAATGCTATATTGAAGTGCTCACTGACACAAGTTCTAAGGTCCAGATTGACGTTTAACACGCTCCCAGCGTCGATGTCACTGTAGACAATCTCACTTTTTGTCGGGTTATTGGGAGTGAAAAATATCAATTGCGGGAAGTCAGAAATAAGACGCTGCTTCAGCCTTGATGACCCGTAGCTAGATGCATCGTATCCCTCACACTTCTTGACAATGCCAATAAATTTATTGTATAACTGCTTTAGGCGGTATACTTTGCTTGAAGCAAGGATTTTTCTTTTTATTATTTCCTCACAAAAGACTTTGTAGGGTTTCTCGTACAACTTCGGCCTACCAACCTTATTTCCAGTTGATGTTACGACGAGAAATCTAGTGTATGACCTGTAGCATCGGTCATGATACCTTACTTCGATTGCTACGCAATCTTTATCACGGATGTGATGCAGGATTTGCTCATCCTCATTCTCTTCGGCTGCCTGCCGGAGGAGACCTGCATCAATTGTCTCCGCAGTACGGAGCTTGTCCAAGACAGTTTTCCCTGAAATCTATATGAGAGAAAAGTCGAATAGTTCCCATTAAGCGTCATGGAAAAAGGAGCAGCAAGCATACCACGAACATTTACTCCAGTTAGCATTCACTTTAGTTTTTATAATAATTAAATAATTTCAAAATTATTTTAATCTATATTAATAATTGAATAATTTAACTGATGATGTTACTTATTATAATGATTAATTAATTATTTAACTAATTATTATCGTTTCAATTATTGTTAGTAATTAAAATCAAATTATAATCTCTTCCAACCAAACAAGCCTTTAGTGCAAGCTTGATAGCCTTGATTGTGGCAGTTGTGTTTTCCTGTAATTTAATCAAGGATCAACTGTAGCCTTTATTCTTCTATACTGTTTATCATCAAGATGAATGCAAACTTTCTCAATCTCTTAATACATATGTCTCCTGTAGTGAATCCAGAATTGGTGCAATGCAGTAACTATCCACTGTATTTTACAGTGCACCACAGAATGTCTCTTAAAAGTATAACCCGTTTGGGTACGCAGGTAGGAGTCAATCACAACACACTCTGGCTTCCTTTCGCTATGAACACGGAAGAACTCGAAGGAACATCAACAAGGCTGCGGCGGACAACATGTCACACCTTTCNTGTCACACCTTTCGCACAGCATGCAGCATCAGCACAGCAAGGCGTCATGATTTCTGCATAATTAACAAGAATGTCTCATTACAGGAATAGCAGGAACAGCAGAATTCAAAATGTGGAATTAAGCGGCTATAAAAGCAAAGGGCAAAACTCACCAGCTCCCGAAAGTATACATTTTTCTGTTTGCAGATAATGCATACTGCCGGCAAGACGTGTGCGCTTCTTGGAACAGTCACGGGTCGCATAGTCGAAGCATCAGACGATCGCGTTCGTTTAGCTGGTACAGCTGGTTCGTCATTACTTCCCGCAATCTCTTCGTCGCCAGCGTCTGCTCTTTTGGCTGCCTTCTCTCTTGCTCTGCGAATCTTTGACACATCAGTGAAAGTATTGTAGCATTTTGCATGACAGAAGAAAAGATTATAGTCCTCATCTGCTCCATAACATGGAACCAAAGACTCCCTTGCTGCTGTGGAAATTATCCCATCCAGCGCAAGCCATCCGTCACGGCGACACAAAAACGTTTCAAAACGCTTTGCAGTAAAAGGAATCAAGTCTCCTCTTGCATCGCTACAGTGGACCAGACATTTTCTTGGTTGTGAATCACTTTCAATTTCTGATTCGCTATTTCCACTGCTGCTCTCGGCCATTCTATTCGACTTTACATGTGTTTTTTCCCTCTGCTTTTCAGCAAAGGCTCGCAATAATGAGTCAAATATTGTGCAAAGTAATTTATTTCGCAATTCATTCCAGAGTACAATATAAAACACGTGGGTTATTTCATTAATTTACCCACGACAAGAACGACACCGACCAAATTACGACGTAAACAAGCCCTTTGGCGTCCTCCGTTGTTAGGCAGTTGCCATGTGTTGACCAATCAGACAATGTTTTCAAAACGAGAACACTTTTCAGCCTCGCTCAAATATCTTTCTGTTTTCAAAATTTGCAATATGGCCGAGCCGAGCACGAAGCCAAAATAGGCGGACTTTAAAGCTGCCGTTCCAGAAAACTGGCAGGAATTGTGCTTGGGAACTTTTT
>OFHS01004802.1:0-13064 GCA_900245855.1 Calvadosia cruxmelitensis
TACGCCCTATCGCAGTTAGCACTATGGTGTGAGTCTAACCTCACCTAAATTACATTTAGCTACATTTATACGGGGATGGCTTAACAGGAAGTTTTTGCTAGCCTGTATATATACGGAACGGCAGGATAGGTGTTAAAATTGTTGACTGGTATTGCTTGTCTTTGTGTAATTGTTGTCTGGATCTGAGCTACTGTTGTCTTAATAGTTAGAGCTGGACCTTTCTCCCAAGAAAAGTAACATCCAAGTAATTAGTAATTAATTACTTTCCAGGAAAAGTATTTTGTACTTGTAATTAATTACTTTCCACTGGAAAGTAATTTGTAATCTAATCAATAACTTTTTCGGGAAAGTAACCAGTAGTGTAATTAATTACTTTTCGACAGTAATTCTCACAACACTGTTTGTATGTTATGTATTTGTCTTTTTGTGGTTTGGATGAATAGTCGTATTTCTCTGTTTGAATTGCAGGAAAATTCTGTTGAAGATGTTGACATCTCTTATCACCAAAGTCTAGTTCATGTCAATATCCGGTCCAATCTTTTACAAGCAGCTAAATGCATATACAGGTGTCCTGTTTTGCAGTCAATAGACATGTCAAACAACTCCATCTGTAAGCTAGGTATGTACTCTATTTTTGCAGTTGCAATAAATTGTAATTTTAGTTGCATATTTGTAATGTATTTAGCAAGATTACTTGTAGAGTTGTAGTGATAGAGTTGGTTTAGATCAGCATCTAATTTGAAGTTAAATGCCTTCCTCATAAAATTCTGACCACTGATGCTTGTAGTGTAGTTTCTAAAGTGCAGGGTGGAACTACTTACAGACCGTTGAAATCAGTAACATGAATTGCATTCATTGGTAACTGTCTGCTAGCAAACTATACTTGTGTGTCCGCCAATTGTAGGAAAGCATGGAGCTGACCACACAATAGCCATATCATATAAAACCTCAGAAATGCTGTCTGTGATTGTTGATCATATGCTTCACATTCCAAATCGCAGTCTCAGTGACAATATTAATTGACTGTGAAAAAGTTAGCATGTCACTTCACCTTTGAAAGCAGTTATCTCAAACTATTTATATCCAATTTACTAAACCAAAATGATAGTTTGTGAGTAGCACAGCATTGAGTCCATCATACAGATGAGCATGGGTCAACTATTTTTGCCAACATGTTTCTTACAGGTGACTTGACAACGTGTCAGCACATCAATCAACTGAATCTCAGTCACAATCAGCTGATTTCTACTAAGGTAGGTCTTGCATTCCTGGAAATATGCGTTACTTAAGTAGTTCACTACCGTAGAAAACTAATTTTTGAACAGCCTGTAATATTTGGCTACTTTTTTCTCCAGCAGCTTATAATAAGAGGTAACAAACTACAATTTTTCATGAGATTTCTCGCTTCTTTTAAAATGGTTGTGTTTTTCTATGCTCTTTTCCACAATAGCTGTCATTCAAATTGCGACAGTGCAACTGTGTGCTCTCCAGCTAGTCAGCCATATGTAGTCAGCAGCTCATTGTTGTTAAACCAATCAGAGTGCAGTTTGCTTGTTAAAGCAAGAATCCATCGCAATATTTATTATAGAACTCCTGATCTGAAATGCATAATTTTTCTAGGTGGTCCTCCGCATAAAAATACCATCCCTCTTCAACTTATGTAGTTATTACATAAAATAACCCATGAATCTCAGTCAAACCAAGCTGACACAGTGAATAATTTCTTCATTATTTGATTTAAAATCGTTCTGAAAACCTGATCTTTTGTTGTTTGGTGTCATTTGTTCTCATTGTCCATTATCATAATATTGATTTTGCTGCTTTTTATAAGCTGAGGACTAGTATTTGACGGAGCCTGTAATGAAGTAGCTAGCTAATTTTATTTTGGAGTAGCGCTAGTAGCGAAATGATTATTTGAAAATGTTTCTAGAGGATTAGCAAACCATGTTTAAAGTCAAGTAGCTGTATGGGTAGCTGTAGCGAACTACAGGAATCGAGTAGCTGACCCACCCTTATTTGAACGTGATACGCTCATTAATGATATTATACAAATATTATAAATGCAATCATTACTTTTAGCTCTCCACTCGTCAGTGGCCTGAATTATATTTTATTCTTTTTGATTCATTCAGCAGTATTTATATGTATTCTGTTCAGGGAATTGGCTCATGTCCAGGGTTACTTAATCTTGACATATCCTTCAACCATTTAACAACATTCAATGAAGCTGAACACTGCCCATTACTTACACATTTGAATGCTACAGGGAATTCTATTATGCAGGTATGTTTATTCATTGATGATTTGTGTAACTGCAATTGAGCTGATTTCTTCCATTTATATGTAACTAGCTGATATGAGCTGCCACACAGCTTCGGTCAGTGCTATTTGTTATGCATTGTACACTGCATCCATGGCTCAGATACAGCTTCCAGGAGGTTAAAGTCGATTCCTGTCTAACCATTGAAGTGCAACAATTTGTCAAGCCATGCCCAGTACATTTGAATTGTGCACTCCATGGCGATGATTCCAGCAAACTTGCATAAAAGCATAGCTTGGCTTCAAGGCAGTCTTCCAAGAAAGACTCAATTAGATTCTATATGACTTTGCATTAATCAACTTTGACCTAATTTAAGCATTTGCACTGGACTGTGTGTCCAAAAGCGTGTTGGGTGATGGTGGGTTGGTAGTGGCAAGGGTTCTCATGCTAGTAGCACGCAATGCATGCTACACACCTCCCACAGACCAAGCACCAATGCCACACTCATCTTGGGCTGATGAGTTTATGTATTTAAGATAATTGAAGCCCATTCATTCTACCAGCTATTGTAGCTGAACTGCTATGCATCTTTTATTTGTAATAATACACTTTTCTACATTAAATTTACAAACTTTGAGCCTAACTTAGGGCGTCTCTTTTTATGCAATCTTAAATTCATCACCATTGATAAGTTATTTGGCATTGGTACTTGGTTTGGTGGGAGTTACTTACTTCCAGATGGTAGCAGTTGAGATAGCAGAACCTGTCACCATAACCAAGCACCAGTCACACTGCTAAGTCAGTGGAATTCCTAAGGTAACTTACCAAGTTCTTAGGGGAGAGGCAGGGTGGGAAAGTCATCGCATCCTGACTATTGCAAGTCTGACAAGGCATCATGCACGTGTGCGTTGGTGGATAGCTGTGGAATTCTTGTGAGCAAAAACTGACTAGCAGGCTAGCAGGCTACAGCAAGAATGAAGGACTGCTCTATCATTCTACACTATCGTAGCCATGCGCATGATTCCGAGACTGCTGAAAGGTCACTATGGTCTAATTACTCTCTTAGAAGAGAAGCGAGGCTAGCCTGGACTCTAATTGCATTGCTATGATGAACAATGGTGTGATTTTAACCTCACCTAAATTACATTTAGCTACATTTAATCGTTCTGTGAGACGTATTGTATTTTTTCTAGGTACCTGTTGTTAGTTTTGCACTGCTGCGACATTTGGATCTTAGTGACAATGATTTATCTTCAACTGATGGATTATCAATTTCATGGCTGCCGCTACTACAGTTTTTAAGCCTTGCCAGCAACAGGTACAAATCTTTCTAATCTGTACAAATGCTGTTCCTTGTTCCATACATTAAAATACATTTTATGCATAAAAGTTCACTTAGATCAGGGTTTTAATTATTTATCGTTGATAACCCTCCCTTTTGTGGATGTGATACTACATCGAAATTACATAGGGGCAATCAAGACAGCCATTTTGCTATATGACATCATCAATTCTGTTTCCTAGTAGAATGTTGAGTGATGTTCTCACAAATAACCTCCTTAACATTTGTTCCAGGTGCCACCGACACTCTTCGGTAAACCATGACGAGACAGACTCTGCAAGCAGTCATATCAATAGTGCTGCTGTCATTTCCACTTTGTTTTCCAATTGCTCCATCGCCAATATTAATGTCAGCATTAACAATAATGAATCCAAATGTAGAAATTACTGTTCTTCTGATTTCTATAAGCATTTGTAGACACTTGAGCCATGGTCTGCCAGCAATATGTTTTGTGAGAGGTTGAACATGAACACTATTCATGTTGATTAAACATAGTTTAAACGAGGTTAAACTCGGCCTTCATGCAAGCGAGGCCAAGGGTAGTATGGATGACCACTGACATCCACGTGAATGACACGGGTTCCAAAGGTAATAATCAATGATCTTTGAGTCGCACCATGACATAATCAGGGGCGGTTTCGGAAGAAGGATCACTCACTCTCACCATCTCCTCCAAGCATCGTCGTTGTTCTGACATAGTGATACCTATCCGTTGTCATGCCGATTACTTGCTTCGTTGTCAGGCGATACCTCGATCACGCTCAATGCGTCGAATTCGAAACGGGGCTCGATTGCCCTCGACTTCCTGATTCACGTGATGTGACATCTCGAGCATGCTTGACTAGTATTGATTGAGTCGCCATATTGATCTATCTCGATTCGTCAGTTTTGAAATAGGGCTCGATTGCCCTCGACTCTCCAATTCAGGTGATGTGATATATCGATCACGCGCTACAAGTAACGACTAGCTGCCATGTAATAAGCAGATAATGATGTAACCTTCAACCAGATGAAGATGTTGTTTAATTTGAAGAAGAAGAAAATGCTGTTTAGTTGCAACCACTCAAAGTCATGCACTGTAGCTTACTAAAATACAATGCAAGTGAATTCATTTAATAATTATTCTCCTAAATGTGAGATTTAACATGCTTGCAGATTGAGTCACATTTCTTCCATTCATTTTATCTTTTCTCTAAATTACAATTTAGTGTTTGTTTCAGTTGATTACATTATTTTAAAGCCTTCAAGGTGTTCTTTCAGTGGGGTAGCATTTCATGGTTAATTGCAATATTTAAAGTATATCAATGGACTTACCATATATTTAAAACTTACATCGGTTACATTGTAGGTGTTGCTAGTTTGCAATATGGTTCGATGCGAGAGCAGCGGCTGTCAAGATAATAAACCAACCTTCATTTTCTCGGTCTATTCGCGATCAAACAATCATTAGAAGCAAACTATAAGATAAACATAGTTTGAAATAGATCAACAAGATTCCACTGTTGTGTTAGTCTTACCTCGATATATTCACCAGCAACTTCCTGCCCTGGTTTTGAAATCAAAGGAGTCCCCATGCAAAGGCGCAGGAACATTGCTTAGCAACCAGTTTACAGGGAATATATTGCTGTTACAGTTTATAGCAATAGAAGTCGAATGAAAAGCTGGCCTAATAGATGGTAACTTAGCAACTACCAAACAAACCATGTGATCTACAATTAAACTTTAATTGTAGGGAGCAACAGCTCCTATCATTTTACAAAGGTGGTTTTGCTGATTGCCAAGTAGTCTGCATTGATGGAACTCACGCATCTACATCCTTGTTTGGATGCATGATAAAATTAAATGTTTGCAGTGCTCATTGCTTTTACGTCACACTTTTTACAGGATAGAGAAACTATCATCATTTGAGAATCTGTTCTCTTTGTCTTCGCTTGATGTGTCAAGTAACCTCCTGACCTGCCATGACAATGTCGAGAGGTCTTTACAGTGCTGTCATCTTCTAAATGTCATGATCGTGGAAGGGAATCCTTTGGCTCAGTTGATCAATTACAGGTGTGTTACCTTGTGATTGAGTATCTAAATGTTTGGTGTAGATAAGTATACTTTATGTCATTACCATAATAATGTGGTTTATCTTGCTTTGTATATAAAAATATCTATTGACCTGGGATGCCGCCTTGTGTTCAATGTTTTTCAACCTTCTTAAGTGTTGTGACGTCAACAACGCATGATTTTACTTTGTTCTTGTTAGGACATATATGTCCTCCTTTGTGTTACTTTTCTTTGTGCCTTCTTGTTCTTTTGTTTCGAGACGCTTAATACAATGGCCACTGCTTGAGTCGCACGTGTCCTCTCCTTTCTTGTGCTAAAGCGCCTTGTTTTTTGTCTTTTCTTTTATATGCATTTTTAATGTATCATTTGTTTTGTAATATACATGTCTAGGTTCTTCATCATATCATATGCTTATCTGCTTGTCATCTTTTTCTATGAACTGTTTATTTACTGTAGGAAAGTAGGTTGAATGTGTGTATGTGATTGGAGATATGTACGAAGAATATAGACATTATAATTGTGTATTTGAAATAATGTAGCATGTATGAAATGTAGAGGACTGCTAGTGGTTAGGATGCGTGGTTGGCCATTGACAAAGCGCAGTTCCGATGCACTATGGGATGCAACTGAGTTTAATCAACTCCAGATGCCATGTCGGCCAGAGTTAGATTTGTTTGGAGTGCATCCAGCCATACGTATTTCTATGATTGTCTATTTCTACAATGTTCTTGGCTGTGAAAAATGCCCCCGAGACTCGAATCCCAGTCCATCCAACACACATGTTTGTTGGGAATATTTTGTTGAGGGTTATCGTATGAGACTTATCGTTGTCTTATTGGGTTACTCTCACTAAACCAGGTGACGTTAAATCGTCATTTTGCATGATATGTCATGATGGATCCATAGTGTTGGCATGGATATTATGATACTTGTACATTGTTTTTGTTTTAAATATATGTGCAGGCAAACATTATTCAACGGCATTCCATCACTCACAAGCGTTGACAAGGAAGCTGTAGAGGTATACATTTGTTTCAATGTTGCATATCTCTGATTAGCTAATGTGTTTTCTTGATGTCTGAGTTGTCTACAGTAATTTTGCATGTTTCCCGTTATTAGTTGAATTTTTTTCAGAAGACTTGCAGAGCAGCTTTCAATACATGTTTACAACATATTGACTTAACCTATGAATATAACTATTTCTGTAAGATAATGATCTCATGATGGAGATATGCCACGTTGAAGTCCATGTCTTATCTTAATTACTTCAAATTGATTAAGACCTTACAGTCATGAAATCCAGGGTAGCAAACTAACAATTTAACGTCACACTAATTCTCCCTTTATGACATATTTTGTTTTTGTAGAACCGAAGCACTACAAGTAGAGATACACATGAGCCTCAGGATCCATTTCTTGCGATGTGTCTCCACCACAACAGGAAGTGGAATTCATTTGATAAAACTAAAATGAACAAACTGAGGTATTTATTTGTTCTTATAATTATGACCTTATTGCTTTTAATTATTACTAGAGCAATACATGACGTTACTTTGTGGACTATGTCTGTCAGACTTTGCTCTACCTCCGTGATTTCTGAGAGTTTAACTTGTATGCCACTTGGTGTGATGGTGTATATACATCTGTGAATGAATGTAATGCTGTCTTGCACAACATACAGTGAAGAATTTATGGGTTCCAGATTTGCTATATAGTTGGAAATGCTACTTTATCAGAAATAGCATTATTATGTACAGTCATTGTGCTCTTCAGTTTTCTGGACTCTTTCATTCTTTTATAGAACAAATGCTAGCACAGCGATATAAATACTTGGTTTTGTTTGCAAAAGCATGCTTGTTTCTAAACATTCTTTAATTTTCAGTTTCTAAGCATTTCATAGTTTTCAGTGTCTATTATGTAGGCTTCTTATGTAATCATTTGTTGAATCATGTAACTCTAAGTTAATTGGTATCATGTCAGCTAACATAATGTCCAACTTATTATAATATTATCACACTCTCCATAATTCCACATGCTAGTGCTTTCTGTGCAATCCCTTGTGATTGACACACGCTGGATTCTTCTCACGACTCTCTTCTATCCTCATTTTTGTGCTGTTTGAAGACCTTGATATTAACAGAGTTCGACTGTAGTTTGGCTAAACGTTGATTTATCATTTTGATGTGCAATTTCAGCAACAACGACATCACTACATCCAGCAAGTACAGCTTCCTACTTGGAAAATGCGACATAATGGTTTGTAGTCTTCTGAATCAACTGCAATTATGTTTTGTCTTGATAACCACCTGTAATGCAAAGGGAGAACTATTTTCATGTGTGGGGCACTCAAGGCAGCATGTTGTATGAATCCTGAGACAATCTTATGAGCTGTCTCCTGGTAATAAGACCTGATGTTGCTTGCAAATTTCCTACACATTGTAGATGTTACAAAGGGAGATAGATTGATTTGAATTTGTTGTACAATTCATTCTGTGACCCTTTCTCACTACGTTAGTCATGCAAACACACTGAGTTATAACGCGATACAGCTACCATTCCAATAGACTTTGGCCTATGTTGTAAGCTTTTGAAGGCCTTAAGAGCAGGGGTGCTGGATAACTGGATATGGGGAATGATGGGTTGTATCCCCCAAATATTTAGGTCGGTTGGTTTTATCCAGTAGCTTAGCCACCCTAACTTTTCAAAATATAACAGTTATATTTTTTGCAAGAACATGCCTGTCAATAGAAGAACTTTCCAGTACATGCATTTGCGCTGCAGATGAAAAGTGGTTGCTTCCTTTTTTGTCTGAATTTGTAGAATCATGGTAAACTCAGCTTATTATGTGTTTGGGACATCTATCAAATGGACAGAATATATTGGACAACAGCTTTAGCTGCACTTTTGATATCCAAATCTCTGATCACCTATAATAAACATCTGCGCATTGATTTTTTAAATGCACAGCGTCTATCACAGAACAAAAAAGAGTGAATCCTAAGTAAATGAGTAAAACAATAGCGACCCCAGCGGATTCATTGGTAAAACTGCATGATGTCATTTGCTGTCTGGAATCCACTGCTGCCCACCACTCGGCTCGGGCGTTTGCGAATTGCTGCAGCCTCGCTGTAAGTACGCCATCACAGTCTGTCAGCAGCGACCCAACTGGTGGACCCAAGGGGTCGTAGACCAGTGCCATGAGTGTCCTTCGTACAAGGTGGGACTCATCCATACGGAGGATGTGGCCGAGGTAATGCAAGCAGCGTTTGCGGATGGCCAAGAGGAGGTCGAAGATCGGTTGCCTAGCCTGGTCTTGGATGAAGGTTGCTGTGATGACGTGCAGGCAGCGGGAGTTGAATCCATTAAGCTTTTTGTTGAGGGCATGCTATTGATGAAATTCCGGTAATGATGGAACCGTTATTGGCAGAGTTGACTGCATATGTGAATTGTAGCTTTGCAAAAACACCTGGGAGTCAATTTTCCATTTAGATGATATCCATCTCCATCATCATCATTTATTCAGAAAATCTGATAAGCCATTTTGGTATTTTCACAAAGATGATACATGATTCTAAAGAAGTGAACTAAGTTACTAATATCAACAATAATCATGTTTATATATATTTCACAAGTCTCTGTCTGTTTGTTTGTTTGTTTGTTTGTTTGTTTGTTTGTTTGTTTGTTTGTTTGTTTGTTTGTTTATTTGTTTGTTTGCTTGTTTGTCTGTTTGTCTGTTCAAAGCCAGGCACCTGCCACTCATTAGCAAGTACGGATTTTCCGACCTTTGGGAAACAACACGGCTCTGGTGGTGCACGTTTTTCAAAACACACCACACAGCTCGAACGCTCAAACCAGGTCAAAGTTAAACAATGCAAGTTGGTACAGAATCTAACGGAGCCGTTTCTGAAAGGCCACATTGAGACCGAGCTATGTTTTCTGCAAGTTTCATTAAATTATTGCTGTGGAATGGGCACCTTGAATTTGCCTTTCTTGCTTTTGCAAACCATTGCGTTCGAATGGTTTGAAAGGATCGATTTCAGTCTCTTGGGACCCGAAGCTGAGTTTGAGAAGCAATAGGCAGCATTCGACGCTGGCTGAGTCAGTGTAGCCGGTCGGACCAACTATTTCTAATGTTCCTATAGTTGATTTTACTATGTTCAGGTAGGAGATACTGCTTTATGGGCTGAAACGAAAAACTGTAATTTGTACTGGACTAATTAACCTCCGCCCAAATGCGAAGCAACGACGCTGGACGCAGCTGCGTTAGCAGCGCGAACCAGCTAGTACATACAGAAAAGGGATAAAGATTATGCAAACAGATTGAAATATATGAAACATCAGAAACAAATTTATGCTTTTAAATGCCTACGACAAAACTCTTGAAACCTGCCGGGGCCCTCCACTTCCTTGATCGCATAGGAAAGTCAATTTTGTAACAACATTGAAAGTATATGTTATTGTGTGTGGATGATCGCATTTTTTAAAAGAAGTTGTGATTTAAATAGATTTTCTAGCAAACGAGGAGTAAGGCCATATCTGAAGTGGAAGTGGTGGGTGGGAGTCAAAAGCCTGTTACTCATAGGACAAGGCATCCTGCGTATAAACTACTTGCGATGTGTAAGGCTTGCGATGCACACGGATCAATAGCATGTCATGGAAATCGTGGCTGTGTTGCTCGCTACTTCGTGCAAGAGTGACTGCCTGCTGGGTTTATTTATCTTTACCTAATTACTGCATGGCAATGAGGTTGGTCAGAGATCACCCGAGGCACTGACATTGGCCATGCGGACCCAAGGACACAACTGTCATGACTTGAGTTTAACTTGCCAGCTTTAAATGTGTAGATAACATTTCTTTTATAAATGTTCACATATTTTAGGATTACGGTATTTGTATTTTCTACAATATTTTACTATAGCAATTGCATTTATGTTGTCTAAAATATGATGTTGATTTATCCCTTCCTGTTTTATAAATTTAAATATCCAGTAGTGTTTGTTTTAATAAATTTTCAATAAACAAACAAAACAAATTCTCCCTCTTGCATTTGTAACGAGTGTAAGGCATTGCAAATCTATTGTTAGATTTCTATCTTGTATTTGTTTCTGCAGATCAATTACTTTTCCAGAAGTCTGAAGTTGGCCCTGGAACAGCTGAAAGAACACGAGGGAGACGAAGAAGAACAACCACAGGCTGAAACGTGTGTTATATAAATATTATACTTTTTCTGTTAGATGCTGACTAGTTTATTATTTCACCCCAAAATGGTAACACCATAGTTTCAGAATGTTGCAATATCATAATCATGTGCAATTAGGAGCAGACAAAGTAGACATCGACATAATGGAACATGCTTGAAACTCAGTAGGTCTTTCCCTCAAAACATGCACTCAACATCCTCAATGTGCGCAGTTGTAAGAAAATTTATATGCCAGACAGGGTTATATACTGGACCGTAAATGTGTGTCCCAAAGCAACAGTTAGGGGACTATCACAGGATCATCTCAAGGTAGCATTGACATTGTACATTGAATTGCATTGCACTTATAGAAAATTGACAGAATCTAAAATTCTCATTGCTGAGTCTCAGCAGATCCTGGTAGAGAAACATTCACTGGTCACGGCAATACCAATCATTTTTTAGTTGCAGCTATTTTCTCTTTCTAGTTAATTTCTGAAAAGCTGCATAATGTGAGCCTTAGGAGCCCAACTTGATTGACGCAACACAATCTGACTGAGAAAAGACTAGTAGATTTCCCTTTAAACGGCCATGGCAAAAGTGTCCATGCAAAATGGAATATAACAAGGAAATGCCCATGGTTTTGGTCTTCTATCGATTTGATAAAAACAATTTCAATTAAAATTTCTTATGTGTATTTTACAGCAGTATAGTTGTTATATTTGCTTTTGAATGAGATATGCGACAGGGAATGCTGAACATTTTGATGAACTCATATTGAGCTATTTATAGCTAATCATAATTATACTTATTATCGGGTGTCATAGTCAAGATCTTGATTTGGTAACATTGCCATTGTATAATTTATACAATCTCATTCGTGTGTTGTATGAAAACCCAATACAATACTATTGAACTGCTTAGTGAGTTTACATTTCTACTAGCCGTACTTCAACAAATTTATGTTAATATCATGTTTAGAATGACTTGGTTATTTTACTATGGAATTGTTGTGAAATAATCAGATGATATAATTTTCTCTCCTTCTAGACTGTCTGACAAGATTGAAGGTGATGATTTTGAAACTGATGAAAAGCAGCAGGTAAACCCTGACCCTTGAACTCTCCATAAACAGGAAGTTCATATGAAAATGATTTTAAGAGATACAGTATAAATATTGCCTACCTATTGGGTGCTATGTATTCAGACAAATGATTTGCATAATTTTATTTGTGATGTGGCAAAGATAACTAAGAATCTCAGCTATTCTATAAGGGTGTTTAACCACCAAAATAAACAGCTTGTTATTTAATCTAAGATTCTAACTCTTTTCTTTTGGAATTCTATTTGAAATAATTACGGCAGGATTTCCATACACAACTGCAACAAATATACTGGGTTCGTCGTAGTAACCCAGCGACCATCTCAGCTTTACATTCATTCAACGTTGGAACGCTCAACGTTACATCGCTTGCTGCTCCATTAGCAGCTGAACATCTGCAGCGCACACTCACCAGGTACCGTTACAATGTCATCGCGCTCTCTGAAACACACACAATCAGTTCGGAATCACGCTTGGATGGTCACATGCTGCTGTCAGGAGGCCATACTCGCTATTCCGGAATAGCAATGCTTCTGTCAGCGGCTTCCAAATGTGCGCTTGTGGCGCACGAGGATGTGTCAGATCGGGTGATGACTGCCAAGTTGACCGTCAGCTGTTTCAAATGTCGAGCACATGGACACTTTCTGCACCCAGCTATCAGCGTGGAGCAATTTTGATTATCCAGTATTCCTCCTTGATGATTTTAATGTTCCCCTCATTGACTGGTCCATTCCAAGTTGCCAACAAAATCATTCGCATGAACTTTTCCGCAACTTCTGTCTCAAAAATGGATTCCATCAATTTGTTCCAAATGCTACCCGCTGTTCAAACTGTCTTGATTTAGTGCTATGTCGCGATGTAAACCTCGTCTCCTCGCTGTCTGTAGTTGAACCTTTCGCCTCTTCCTGTGATCATGCCGCTGTGGATTTCAACATCCATGCTCCCCTGCAACTGATACAGAGGACAATTGCTTCTCCTGTCTATGTTCCAAATTTCTATAAAGCTGACTTTGACTCCATGAACATTTATTTATCTTCCGTAGATTGGATAGCTATTTTTGATCAATGTTCCTCAGCTTCGGACATTTATAGTGCCATCACGAATGTTTTACATTTTTGCATTGCTACCT
>OFHS01004803.1:0-13063 GCA_900245855.1 Calvadosia cruxmelitensis
ATTGTTCGTTGTGAAGCAGGTTTAGCATGGTAAACTTCGTATTTTCTCCATCTCGATCGCATTTTTCTCATGACTTCGTGCTGCTTTGACGGAACTCGCCTCCTAAAATCTCAAGTGGCTGTGGTCAACTTTCCTAATTACGCATTCTGTGATTTTTGCAGCAAGTGCGGCCTTGTCGAAAATAACCCTGCAACACCATTGGTAACACCTTTTCGCAATTACCTGAGAACACGCGATGGTATTTCGATCGGGCGCTTCGCTGCATTGTTCAGCCGTCTAATACGATTCGTTTTAGAGCGGTTGCCTAGCAACACGTCTTCGGGTCGGAGTGAGTCGGAGCATAGTCACTATGGTCGGAGTGAGCTTGAACGACCGAGTGATGCGAACAGGGAAGCGGTGTGCTATCTGGACACAAATTATTCAGCTAACTTGGCAACTGACAATGATTCTTTTTCCTTCAACATTTCGAGCTTACGGACATCTCAATACGCTGCAAAGTACTGCCTAAAGCAGTAGATTTATTAAAAGAAAGCGAATAACTGACAGCTACCAGTGCAAATTCAAGTTAACTGAACATAATTTTTCCATCGAAAATCTATCACACTGCCTCCCTGTTCGCAGCACTCCGTCGTTCAAGCTCACTCCGACCCGAAGACGTCTTGCTAGGCAACCGCTCCCAAAAACGAATCGTATTACGGCTGCTGAACAATGCAGCGAAGCGCCCGATCGAAATACCATCGCGTGTTCTCAGGTAATTGCGAAAAGGTGTTACCAATGGTGCTGCAGGGTTATTTTCGACAAGGCCGCACTCACAGCCGCACTTGCTGCAAAGATCACAGAATGCGTGATTAGGAAAGTTGACCACAGCCACTTGAGATTTTAAGAGGCGAGTTCCGTCAAAGCAGCACGAAGTCATGGGGAAAATGCGATCGAGATGGAGAAAATACGAAGTTTACCATGCTAAACCTGTTCCAAAACGAACAATTTTTGGCAAGCAGCAAGTCTATAGATGTGAGATTACTGTGTGTCAAAATGGGTTCTGTCTAATGCGCCAGAACGGCAGTGCGAATTTTTGAAGTTGAGAGAAGGGAAATTTCCTGTACTAACCTTGTTAGCGATTCCGACCTGGGTTCCGACCTCCGCCCCCTTTTCGCTGGTAGTAAATATTTTCAGAAGTCGATGTTCAGAGCTCGATATCTCTGGTTCTCGATGTCTCAGTTGAAAAATGTTTTTTGCCAATCGTATTTTCTCATCGAGCTCTATCCACATGTGAAATATCGATTTTGGTAGCAGTAGCACTTTAACGTAGGCCAGTTCTTTTGAATAGCTTTAATTTTGTTAGTACGGTATTCATGATGCATGCTTATTTTTACTCATTGTCCATGCATTAAGACTTTGCCGTGCAGTGGTAATGTTAGAATGATGTTCTCCGCTTAGATCCCGAGCTATTTGAAGGAGACATGATATTGTCGCCATTACAATTACTTCAGCTGAAACAGGGCGGAATCAATCCTAATATCCCTTTGGCAGCCCTAAAGACCCGACCATGGCCAAATACCATCCCATACGCCATTGAGCCCAAACTCGGTGAGTCGACTCACGAATAGCAGCCTTTCATTGTAAATATTCTTCCCAGAAATCTGAAGACGATGTCAATGTTGAAGAACTTGTGTAGATCTTTTGTATGATGTATAGTCTATTCATTCTATGAACCAAGCACTTCTTTGCCTTGAATGAGTTAGTTCGAAAGATTTGGCCAGATTTATGAATCTTGCAAAGAATTTTATTTCATTAGAAATGCATGAATAGGCTCCATCTAGATACAGCATTATGCATTACGAAATTACAATCAGCGATGCAGAATGTGTCAGTCTAGATAAAGAGATCTGAACGGTTCTACCTTCTTTTTAATAAGATACAGAGAATGCTCGCTGACAGCACTGTAATGATTAAGCAAACATCTATCGTCCTGAGCTCACCTGAACTTCTGATGTTTCACAATTACTCCGTTGAGTGATTAGTAATAGTATGTTCCTTTCACTGGTTTGAAGTAAACATTTCTTATCCAATACAGAAGCTGATCGCAGCGCATAGTTGTATAAAAAAAGCCTGATTCAACTCTTGAAATATTGAAGTAGTTTGATAAACAGTTAATGCAGTAAAGTCATTTCTTTATAAAAACAATCTAAAAGCTAAACGCAGTCAAAGGACATAAAAAGTGGGAAATATTTCATTAAATTTCAACTTTTTTTGCATTGTTTTCACTGCGTGTTTATAACTCCATGAAAATAAGAAGCAAGTGAGTTTGAACGTTTCTGTCTGGTAATTGCTATAAATTAAAAAAAACACGAAATGTGTCAGGACACAATAAAACCGCGGAAAATTCTAAGGAAACACAACAAAATCATGTTGCGTGATGTTTCTTCTAATAGGTTATACTTATTTCATTTCACAACATGGACTTTGATTTCAATTTTACGATGATCGCACGTACACTGCTGATTTTCTGAGTGTTGTGAACAGAAAAGGAGAAGTAAGCCTTACCCAATCACAACAATGCTGCACATTAGAAATAACAACTGTTGCATATGACCTTATTGAAATATTCTAAATTCTATTCACTAGTCTCCATTTCACGCTATAATATTCTCTATCATAATATGAACACTTCGTTTATTTATAGCCAAGGTACAGAGCGCTGTGAATGCTATCAAAGAGGCAATCGGAGAATACGAGAAAAAAACCTGCGTCCAGTTTGGAAAGAGAAGAATGGAGAAAGATTACATCTATTTCTATCAAGGCAAAGGGTATAATTGCCAAAATAATTGCAACTCCATAACTGCGTACATTCTGTTATATAAGCAATGCTAGAAACATTAATTAATTTATCTATTTACCGCTTCTTCCCATTACATCAGTACGGGTAGGTGTATTCTAGATGACAAACTGCAAAGTAAATGAAAAGCAGTGTACATGCGCATTATTCAAAGCATAGTCAATAGAACAACCTAATGCCGCAAGAACAGTAGGATCGAACAATAGGTCTCTAGACCAGGTTGTTCTATTGTCATATATGTTCCAATCTACAAAGATCTGTAACGACGGTGGAATAATAACTAAAGAATGATAAAGGCGTCCTGTGCGTAAGGTGTGTAATCAGCACTCTGGCTAACTCTCAATCTAATGGAATACAGACGGGCAACGATATTTATATGTGACAAACGGAAATAGGAACAATAGAGAATAATATACAAGAGGCTAACTGACATGAGAAAGAGGTTATGAATAATTACATGTGGGTACGCTACATAGCTCCCTGGGGCGAGAGACGGAGTCTACGGTAAGATAATAAAATGGCGAAGTAATGAAAATAGTACAGGAATAATAATTGGTTAATTAAGTATAGTGTAGTGTTCGAAATGATCAATGTTCCAGAATTCAGTAGTCGAATAGTTCAGGGTGTAGAAGAATTAAAAAAAACCGATGGTAATGACGTAGGAATACATTAGTTGGGTTGCGATAGCAAAGTAGAAGGTACGGTCGGCGGTGTAGGTGGGAAAGCAGCGGTTCGAGGCGGTCGATGGAAACAGTGGAAGGTTGTCAAGCGTTGTCTTTGTGCGATCGTTGCAGAACCAAACGTGTGTGAGGTGTATGTACATCTTGCACTGACGCTGTCTGTCACCTGAACCACCCCGGCCCTAAATGGATGCTGGAGTTCGTTAATCACGATGCAAACTAATTAATGTGTAATGCCATTTTTGTCCTACTAGCAATTAGAGGCGTTAGTATTGAAGGAGCCACCGAGAATGGCATACATTTTGTGGTCAGCTAAATGCTAATAGTTCCAATCAATATCTTTTGTTCATGACTTGATGTCATAAAGGACATTTTTATTTTAGGTGTACCTCGTATGTAGGGCATGGATTTGGAAGGACGATGGTATCCCTAGCTTCTGGCTGTTGGTCAAAGGGCATTGTTATGCATGAGCTAGGCCATGCATTAGGATTCTATCACGAGCAAAGTCGACCTGATCGTGACAATTATGTGAAAATCAACACAGAGAATATCAAGAAAGGTAATTTTGCTGCAGGAATGAATCTTTCGATATGCAGAGGTGTTCGCAAATAAAGATCGACCTATCAGAGTGTAGCTTTTAATCAAAATTATGAAATTGTGGTATCACTCAAAACACGATGAAACGTTTTGTGAATTACAAAAGGAGATTTACAGGTATTCAGTGCCTGAGATCGTTAACATCAAATAAGAATCAATAATCAAAACAAAATAATGTCTTCTTGACTTTAATGCAAGCTATATTTAAGGTGAAATATGCGATTAAATCATAGGAAATTATCTACCTCATGCTACGCAAATGCTTCATAGTGTGTGAGTCAATTGGTAATATGTGTGCAATGTGATACTAAGTACATATAAAGATTGAAATGTTTTCCTCTCCTTACACGCAGGACATAAAGGCGACTTCAAAAGGTTACCAGCAGGAATGATAGACTCGCTTGGATTTGACTATGATTTCGATAGTATTATGCACTACGGAGGAAGGTATTTCTCAAAGAACGGCAAACTTACCATCGAGACACGAAACCCACAAAATCAAAATCGTATTGGCCAAATGCAAATATTGAGCAGTGGTGATATTCAACAGATAAATAACCTGTTCCAGTGCAAGACAGGTGAGTCAGTTCATTGTTGTTTGCTAAAACTGTCCACGGGGAGTGTTAGGTACTATTACAGAAATTGGAGCACAATTCACTTTTGACACAAAGGATGTACATTTTGTGTAAGCTTATATACAGAAATCAAAGTCCAAAACAAATGAAGAAACGATTAGACAGCTCTAATTCATTGGGATTTCTTCAACATTATGCTTGAAAGCCACAGACAGAACGCTTTAACGAATGCAATGTATCACGTTTCTTTTAGTTACCATTTGCAAAGGCTCGAGCAATAAGACTGACTGTGGCCATTTCAAGAAGATGCAAATTTCCAAAGTGTTCTACGGGTATTCGTCTGCTACAGATCACTTGGAATATCGCCAACAATGTGGCGACAACAAAGCTAAGTATGTCAGATGCTCAAGTGCATTAGCCGCAGCGGCTGTAAGAAGATCGTGCGAAGGAAAGCGAAGCTGTACACTCAACGCAAATGTAAACATTCTTGGAAATACTACATTTCGAAATGGTAGAACATGTGACTACTTTCCGCTTTACTTAACTGTTAATTATAGATGCGGGTAGATTAGTATCTGAACTGGAATTTTGGTCCCCTCCAAAAGGAAATCATTGGAAATCATTCAGGATCTTGTCGAAAATTCCAGTCGCAGCGATAGTGTTTAATTGTAATATATACTTTGCAGAGATGCCTCTGACTATGTTGTCCTAATCATCCATACTATATTGATGTGAGATATTCCACATTTAAGTAATAAATGATTTATTCTATAATAAACGCAAAGAGCTAACTTTTCTGATGTCTTCTTCGTTAATTCAACACAAAAGTCGTCTTTCATCGTTTATTTCATTTAAAGTAAACATTCTAGCAACAGCTTAGTATTCTATACAAGTAAGTACAATACAAATTACAATGTTAACACCAGATATGACAGAACGTCTTCCAGTGCAACATATGGGACAAACATATCGAAAGGAGTCACAGAACATATCGCGTTAGGTAAAGAACCAGAATGTCAGAATCTGCCAAAACTAACACCGCCATGTCAATGTTGTCTTCGCTAAACTATTACTGATGCGTTCGGTCCTTGTGCCATATTTAATCCTTGTTGCGGACCAAAGACTTGTCAAAACCTATTCATGGCGTCAGCATTTGAAATTCTGAACAATTTAGATATCATTCTGTTCAGATATATTCAAAATTACTTAATTAACAGTGCGTCGTGACACTTTCTTGATGGCCGTATTGTTCACTATCGCAAATGTGTGCAGATTCAAACCAAAGCATTAAGTGTTCGAGAGTGTGGTTTCGACTGTATTCTGCTATAATGCAATACGAAAAAATGTAAATAAAAAAGGTAAATAAATATGTAAGAATAAGCAAATAACGTAAGATATATTCAATAACGAAGTACAAATACGTTACTCACATCATTGGCTTTCCCACTGCTTTGCTTTATGTTTCTAAGTGATAATCTAAGTGATTGCTGATTACTGTTGCAATGCAGAAAGCAAACCACCTCGCCAGCATTGATGCATCACCATCGTCATCAGCATCTTCATCATTTATTCAGTTATCCAATCAGATGCAAGTTCTGTTCTTCGTAGAGCTAAGATCACAAACTAACACATCATAACAATTTTTTCGCTTTCGCTATTGTGTTTTTTATGTACAATTTTCTGTGATAATTGAGTTGTGTCAGGCCCCACTAGCAATAAACTTGATGTGCCATGGCACACCGTTTCATAGTGGGGTCCTAGTAGCCTGGAAGGAGTGATGATGGCTAGATTTGATGTGACAATAAATAATAGTTGAATATCGTGTCTTTGAAGAGAATGAAGGTCGGAAAAGGTCTCTGATCAGATGGGGTGCATCATGATGTTGATTTTTCTGCATCAAGAAGAGCTGATGATACTGGATCCTGGCTTTGACGTTCAGCTCCCTGGGGTTGTTGAGCATTTGGGTGACAGGTGTTCTGTAGTCGCAGTCAAAAATTATCCCGAGTCCTCTGTTCTGCAATCGCTGGAATGGGGTGGTATGTTCTTTCTTATACAGTTCCCTCAGACGACAGACGACGGCACAGTAGTTAAAGTATGGCGGCATGTACAAGTGTGTTGAATATGTCAACCCTACCACAAATGGGAAGGCACCTTTGTGGTTATACTATAAAAACTTGTCTGAAATCAAAAATGGACCATAACATGACAGCCATCTTACAGAAGATCGTTTAACTTCGAACGGTGCTTTTGCAAGATGACTCTTCTGGCAATTTATCCTCTGGAAATTCAAGTGTTATGTGGCATCATATCTTTAACACTAGAAGAAAGTTTGCTAAATTAAGATGCTTCACTCACAATTTCTGTAATCAATTGTTTTGTATTTCGTTTACGATATGCTCTAAATATATGCTCATACTCATATGAATTCCAATTTTAACGATGTACCTTTTAAATTTGCATATGAAAACTTATACGAAGGAGACTTCTTATCTAAATATTCCATTGGCCGCTATAAAGAGAAAACTATGAACTCTTACTATCCCTTACCTGTTACATCATCCCCTCGGTAACTCAATTTTCTCTAAACATAATTATATTAATTTTCAATCGATGGAAGAAGAATGCATTTTTCCATTGAAAAGTCTATATTTCGATATTGACTCATTTGTCTGTATATTTTATACAAATCTAACTTCTACCGCGGCTGCTGCTATTAATGAGTCTATTTAGGGTAGGTCATCTAACGAGTCAGATAGTGGATGTTGTCTCTACTCTCATGACGAAGAGATCGCATTATGCAAGCAGGGATACAAGTAGACAAGACCTTAGACAGAACGTACGGAAGCGAGGACGCCGCGCTCTGTTTGATGTGAAGTGCGTTGGTACCCAATAGCCAGTAGCCATGTCTTGTCAACATCGGCAACTAACCTGTTAAAACTCAGCTAAAAAGGCTGAGGGCAAGTAGAGAAAATTACTCCGTTCTCGTTCCTAACTACGCAGTACCATACTTTCAAACTAAGTAGAGACGAATGGCCACTTTGGCTAAAGCCCGGGGCAAACGACGCAATATTTGCACCCAACATCGTCCAACAATTGTTGGGCGCGAAATGTTGCGTCGTTTAGCCACCGTGTTGGACGGTGTTGGGACTTGTTGGACGTTGTTGCGCTGTTTTTGATTCATACCAAAAACATTCTCGATGTTGGACGGAAATGGAGGAATTTTTACGAGACTAGCACCTTTTAATGACGCACGACATCGCCTACGCAGGCGCAGTATGACAAACTAACGCACGTAGTGTGCTGTCGTGTGCCTCCAGGTCGGCAGCCCAGTGCAAATAAACAAATAAATAGAAGAAAATTACGTATATGGCCAGCGCACTTGAAATAAATTATTTCCAGCAGAAAATGGAGCATGCTGAAGTCCAAGAGCACTGTTTCACTGATGATGGCTTTGTAGATAGCACAACTACGGAACCATAGGAAGACGAGGACTTCGAAATAGCGGCATTGCTCCGAGTGCTAGACAATTTGGGCAAACGCATTGCTCCAAACAATATTGTTATGGTGACGATGTTGCGTTCACGTTTAGCCACCCCTCACAACATTCAAATTTCGCGCCCAACAATTGTTGGGCGATGCTGCGTGCAAATGTTGCGTCGTTTGCCCCGGGCTGCACTATTTCAACTTTTTTATGAAACTCTGTTAACCAATTCATTAATCTCCTTTTGTAAATGTACAGTCTCCCAAATAAACAAGCATCGAGTGCTTACGGGATGAACATGATCATGTAATATTTTTATTGCTATATTTCCTAATGCTGTATTGTACTCTTACTTTGTCCTAGATGATCAAAACTAAATAATCTATCTATCTATCTAACTTCTTGTAATATTGACACTGCTATGATCACATAGAACTATTATTCATTATTCATATTTAGACAAGTACTGGAATTTCAGTAAAGACTACTTCATAATAGATGTATTAACTTTAAGAGGAATGATACATTAGGCAGTGAAGGAAACGATCTTTGATAGTATCCATTTGCTGCAGCTAGCGAAATTATCTATGCAGCAGAACGAGATAAAGATCATCCTTCTTTCAATTTTATAAAATGCAACTTTAATAATGTTGTAAACCATTGGAACCCCCTGCCTGATTCTATAGAATGCTGTAGAACATAGTCATTATTTAGCTTAAACTGAAGTCTATTAATCTATGAAAATTCTGTAAATAAATTAGACTTGGCTTTAAGTAAGTGCTGCTTACAGGCATTACTTGCCATAATTACTAAATGGATGGTATCATCGTTAACCTGCATTGATTTAGATACTTCGAGTAAATCTAGTCAGATAATGGCGTATATCTTTTCATTTTCCCCATTATTGTCACAAAGGGCGTTTCTTTAATCATAGTTCAACACACTGGGGTGCATTTATCTACACAGATGCAATGTAAGTATCTATAACATTACCATAATAAGTTATTATTCAGTACTATCTCTGTATTACATTGTTTTTATCACATTATGTAATTTTGAATACGAATAGAAATGAAAATGCAAACAAACATGCAACTGTGTCAATACAATACCCATTCACAATACTCATTTCCAATATTAGATAGATAGATAGATATTTTATTTTGATCACAATATGTCAACAAGTACTACAAAGAAAGATAAAAGTTAATACAATTTTGCTATTTAAATTACAAGATCAGAAATATGTGATCATGGTCATCCCGTAAGCTAGAAGCTTGTTTATTTGGGAGACCATTTACAAAATATGAGGTTAAATATTGTTACAAATACAAAATACGAGCATTAATTACATATGAAGAGTTCATTTTTGGCGATGTAAAGATATAAATCAGGTTCATGCATTAAAAAACTAGAGTAACGGTAAGCTAAATAAAAAATGAGTATAAAAGGAGAACAGTAGAAGGAGAAGGTAGGGGGAACATAAAGAGAAGAAAGGGAAAAAATGAACAACATTGAAGAACATTGATAAAACATTGCACAGAAGAACATTGCATAAGAAAAAATGAAGAACATTGAAAACAGAAGAACATTGCATAGGAAAAAATGTTCTTTCCCAACGTTATTAAGATATCACGATTAGTGCTAGGAAACTGTTATATATACAGTCTTATTCGAAGAAAGCAGTTAAGAATGCTTCCGTAATGAAATAGTAAACTAATACAATATCAATAGCTGGGTTTAACATCCTCACTGTATTTGTAAAGTGTACCGTAAATAAAATGTTTACACTCATTGCAAAAATATTACTTTGTACAACCGTAAAATACATTTAAATAGAATTTATATCCTTTGCAACTTTGTCGGTTTGAAGAAAATATCCTTCCCATTGTTTGATCAGCAGTGAGCTGACAACTTCTTTTCCTATCACAGGATCTTTTGATTGTTCCTAAAGCATATGGACTTGAACACACAGTAGACGATGGGCGTCTATTTGCATTGTTACATTGTCGTCGATTCGTGAGATGATCGGATGCAAAGGAGTATCCATAGAACACATTCCTTATTTGTATTGTCTTTGGATATCGACAATATATTTTCTTGCTTGATCCTTGACAAATGTTCTCTACGCAATACAAGAACAGACATTATAAAACGTTTTGCATGCATCGAATGCGTTCTCGCAATATGATTGGTCGAGGGCAGTGTTTGGAACTGGCGTTTGGAATACTACCACGCTATTGGTGGATCGAACAATAGCCTGTCGATGTTTCGGGGGGTATAACTGCAACTCAAATACAATTTACTACCATATTTCCTAGGTTGATCGTTTTATAAAAAGGTTACCACACGCTCAGGCGTGTGGTAACCCTTTAATCATGCATAGTAATTATAGATGTTCTTTGCATTATAAACTTCGGCAAAATCATTGTGTTTTTACTTCGCTTTCAATTTTTTATTCATAGTTATAGAGGAATGTTTGGATAACATTCTCCTGGAAAATGCCACGTTATGAATACCAATAAGAGGTTTTGCAGCTACAGTTACTTTTGTTTAGTAATATAACAATCTCAGATATAACTTATTACGATATTTAAAAATGAGCAGTTATATTTAGCGAGACTGTTATCGTTGGATAAGCTCCAAGTAGAACTGTCGATATAGAATATGCTTTACAGTACTTCATTGTATTGAAATATAGTAGTCAAGAGATAACTTCTAACTTTACACCATCAGTCGTAATCCAGTAAAACGTAACTGCTAAATGAGGTTGAATACGAGTTCAAACAATTCAACAACTGAATTTAGTTGTAATGGACAACAGCAATAAAGAATATATGTCAGATTACAGCTTTTGGATAGAAATGAAAAGCAAAAAGTAGAACAATAGAGCAAGTCTTCTCATTACGAAGCATCTCACCACCTAATTTCCATTACAAGTAAATCTTTGGTGAAGTAGCGAAAGTATTGTTATACGTGCATTAGGCAAACTCCTAATCAAGGAGACAGGAGAGACCCTCTTTCTTGTTTCATAGGATATGCTTGTCTGAGCATAGAGGGAACGCTGCCAGCATTTTAGGGTCCCTGCGCTGAGAGTGTTGCTTGCCAATTTTTAGATTATGATGTAAATATTGTAGCAGTAAATTATGATAGTCGTAAGGTAAGACCTGTTTTGACTGTAATATTTATTTGAATTATGCCTTTTAGCAAGGTTAAGTTTTTATCTAGTTGTTGCAAGTAAAACGTACTTTTCAGTTAAACATGTTGCATGACATAAATTTCTGTTTAAGAGCAAAGTAATTGTTGCAGGAAAATCAGTGCGAGTTTTCGTAGCATGTTGTTCTACAGAGAATATTTCGGAGAGGGAAAGAGAACAGCCTGACTGCCAATACGTGGCGACGTAAAATATGACAATGGCAACAAGGAATTTAACTGGACGACAAAAATGTCATGATCTTTTGGCGAATGTAAATGTGTTTTTGGAAAGTACATGAGGCTCATTCCGAAAGCTGTTTGCTCTTTCGCTTTTCACCGAAACAGTGGCAGCTTGGCATATGCTTAACACTTATACGCAATTTTATTCGTAAACAGAGTATACACATGATGTATAAGGTTACCCAATAACATAGGATCATACCTGTCTTGCACTGGTATAGCTTATTTATTTGCTCGATATCAATTCGACTCAGTCCTGTTCTTTGACCGATGCGACTCTGGTATGCTGAGTTCAATGTTTCGACTGTGCGGTTGCCATTTTTGGAGAAGGCTTTCTCTCCGTAGTGCATAATGCTATCGTAGTCATATGGAAACCCTAAAGAATCAATGGACTTGGTGCTTTTTTTCGAAAAATTAAGTTTCATTCCTAGAAATTAAGAAAACATTTTAATTCATAAGTAGAATCTCAATCATTGCCGAATATGCTGATAAGTTAAAGAAAATACAACATGAATGGGACGAGTATTAGCAGAGTCGTGCGTTCTCGTGGTGCGCACATATGAGAATGAATATATTTGTAGATAGTGGTACGATAGGGAAGAGATAGGGAATCAGCCTATGTATGTGGCGCATTACCTGATATTACTACATATACATAACATTTTCGGGAGAGTAGCAAGTCAAAGCAACTGTCTGACTATAAAGCATTCAAATCGACACTAAGCAATGTGATAATTGATTATGAGTGACTGCTATTGATATAAAGCAAAATATCATAGTACTGTGTTGTTCAGGTCAGACCGAGAGCTCAGAGTCATTTCTAACCATCGGGCTAGTCGGGGTCGACATGTTCCCAGACTCCTTTCATAAGGAGCTTACGACGTAAAACTGACGTATATATAAATAATGAGTTTAAGTATCAAATAAACCGCGTTAAATGATCTACAGAATATCTGGATTTATGAAGAGTCAAGTTTCATTTGCAAGTTATTTACAAATTTAAAGTAATCTGGTTTATCGACGAATGAATGATATATTTGCATACGAAGTTATCAAATAATGATACCAAGCGTAGTCATTCCATGAACTTGTAAAGCATGGCAGTTCAGACATGGCAGTTCATGGTAATGCAAAGATGGTTGTTTAGATAAACCAAACCTAAAAAACTGTAAACTATCGATACGTCAGCAATATACATACAAATATCCTGTGAATGCTTTTTGTATTACATTTATGGAAAATATATTAAATCAATCAAATCAATAAATTTTGCCACAATTCAAAACAAAATACATCAAATTTATAAAGGCGATGTGACGAAGAGAAAATGTACACGTTTCTGGAATTATATGCCGTGAGAACGTCTGGAGCGTGTACTCGATTGATATTTATTTATATATGATTATATATTTATAAGTAAATGAGTAAATCAATAATGATTTGTTCCCCACATTCGTAT
>OFHS01004804.1:0-13060 GCA_900245855.1 Calvadosia cruxmelitensis
CTTTCACGAAATAAAGCAAGTGTATGTGTGTCATTTAATGGCGGACTTTGACTCTCTATATATTATATTATACCCTCATCGCCTCGATCGCACCGCCGCCTCGTGGTGGTGACGGGGTAAATGGTATGGGTTATTAATTGAAATTCTTACTTGGAACCTATTACCGGTCTCTCCGTTGTTTCCAATTCTCAGTGCTGATTGAATTCTGTGCTCGTTGAGCAAGATAATTCCAGTGTGTGTTTACGTGTGTGTGTGAATGTTACTTCAATTTGTAACCAAATGACTGAGCTACTAAGAGCTCCTTTAAAATGGAACGAATTTGTCTACATGGATACATACAACCTATCATGCAATATAATATTACAATTTGTTAGACGTATAATCATAGATAATTGCAGTAATAACAATGCGGGCTTCATTAATCACATGTGTATTTCTGTTAAAATGTACATGTTAATGTTATGTAACTTTATTTAACGAGGGTAGCCTAATAAGCCAATGGCTTGTCTCTCTTGGGGCTCTCGACAATAATTTTAAAACCACAGAAGACATAACGAATAGTATGTGTCAGCTGGGCTCGGAGCACTCAGATACTACTATACTGTAGGTCATGGGTCTACCACATTAAACATTTTTTCACGTTAAACTTCACTTTTGAAATGAAGATTGCTATGGACTAAGCACTTAGGTACATTTATTTATTTTCAGTTATTTAAAGTATTGCCTCCGAGTCCCAAAAAGTACATCAAATACCCTTTGTTTTCTAATTGCTCGACAGTGCTCCTCTAGTTTTGTTGATGATCTAATAATAATAATAATATAGACGGTCCTCTACATGAAGAGGCCGTCCCTCTTCCTCTTAATGCACTTATTACATAAACTACGCCATAAATCACGGTCAGACGCGGCTGACAAAGTAACACCAAACAAAGACAAATCAACATTCAATACATCACCATACAATGTTGATGATCTGAAGAGCAGTTACCATTTCGACCGCGTGGAACTTTCGAAACTAGCAACATACAGATACAGATCCACAAAATTACAACCTCTCGCTGATAAAGGATATCTGGCAGCTCCAGCATTGTCATCGCTGTGGTGGATGCAAGCCAATAAGCCAAAAAGGCATACCATCACTAGATTCTCTGAACATGGATTCCATTATCTAATATGTTGTAACGGTAGTTCTCGTCAACCTAACGAGTCTTGTATATGTAAGGAATGTAAATCAATGGCTGGAGACATATATCACATAATGAAGTGTAATTATATAACAAATTATATTATTATATTTTGTACATAAATAACGCCAATGCTGCCATGTAGAACCTAGTTGCAGCCTGTTTCCAAGTAATTCTGTAATAGATAGATAGATAGATTTTTATTTGACCATTAAAACAATGTTAATTAAAGACAAATAGGTTTTGAAGTAAAAAAGAAATACATGGTCAGGATCATCCCATAAGCACAAACGTTTGTTTGTTTGGGACTTCCTAGATTTTTTTACAGTTTTATGAACTGAAGTATAGAAAGAATTATACAAGTTTGTTGAATATTAAGAGAAGTAAAGAAAATGACTAATAAAATTCTGGAATTCAAATACAAAGAAAGATGAGAAAGAGAATATCAAAGGAAGTTCAGTAATAAGTAGTAATCGGGTAGAGTCAGTTTAGTTGCATATGTAGCAGTTTTTACTGTGCAAATGATGTAATTGGAATCAATAACATTGTTTTTTAATTTTCTAGTAAGGCATGGAGTAAAACAACAAATAACAACAACTAATAACAACAAATTTCATATCTGCTCATAGAAGAGCGGAAATATATACATTATCTACTACATCAAACTTGGGCCCATAGCGTTCAACCTTGGCCATCTGCAGGAATAAAACATAAAATTCAAATTTCGACTTCAGAATTGAGCAAGGGGGAAACCTAGATTGACAGGAGCATAGCACTGCAGGGGGTCAGCGCCTCAATCCTGTTTGAGCATAAAACAACATGGCGGCAGCCAGATGGATTATGGTGAACGCTTCAGACGCGTATCATGCTGAAGGGTCAAAAGAAATGCTGTTTAGCCTGTTTCCTAAATGCAGGGAACTCTGTCGCTGAAGAAATATGATTCAGTATAGTCCAAGTGGAATGAGGTTTAGTCTAAAGTGTTCCGTTGTCATCGTGGCATTCGCTTGCCTTTCGACAGTTTTCCTCTGGATTAATCTGCCTTTGAAATCATGGCCCACTTCAAGTGTCCAGGCATCTTCTCCTGCTTGCTTAGGAAAGGTAACATGAAAGACAAGCTGCCTTGAATTGTATAGTTAGTGCCATGTTTCATTTACTATCTTATTTTGTTTGTGGATAATGTAGCAAACCCTTTGAATGAACGAAGTGGATAGTTGTCCGGCAATGTTGTAGAGGCCTAGGCCACAACAAAACGGCTGTTTGTCTGGGATATTGATGTGTCGGTAGGGCAAGGATTAGGGTTGGAATTCTTAGGTTTATAACTCAAGATCGGTTTATGACTGGGGTCATTACTAGAGCACCCAGAGTGCATTCTATGTTTGTTGAACTCGTGATGAACGTAATAGGCCTATTTCGTATTAAGAATGAACGGATAGTGTACGGATAGGTTTCACACAAGTTCTTCTTTAAAAGGCTGCAGGTGCTTGACTATGAATCAAAATAAGAGACCTACATTGACCCTACTGGAAAGTTTCCAGGTTACACCAATTATTTTCGTCTTGGAACTTGCTGTAATTTGGTAATTGGCAGGGTGCAAGACACAGAAACCTGAAAAAGTTGATACTTCACACTGTTAAAAATTCCAGATTTTACGCGGCTTCAGCTTGGAGCAGCACTCCTTGGCGTAGTCTTTGATGTATGAAAACGAACTTTCCAGTAAGGTGTGCAGATGTAGGCCGCAGATGTGTTGTGGAGTTTTCACTGAAGATAAACTGTCCTCACATATCCTAGAATGCAGTCATGACTAGGGCTCATGACTAGCACGTGGTTAGGAGTAGGGTTGCGCCTAAATCCGGAATTAGTTGGATAGTACTAAAAAAAATAGTGCTAAATTTCAAAATCTGTATCAGGGGATTTACCATTTTTTGATCTACTACTGTACGTATATCTCTTCTACTTTTAGGGAAAGAAGATTTTGAATCCTATTTTAATTTACAATCGCGTTCCCAAAACTGGTGGCACGGCTTTCCTCCAAGTGGTTTACAATCTGTCAATTTCAAATCGCTTTTATGCTAATTATCTTCTTGTCAAGTCAAAGCATCGTGCTCTGAGCTCCAATGATGTAAGCATAATCATCAAGAATGCATCGAAGTCCATCCGAAAGTTTCCTGTGTTTTACCACGGTCATTTTCCATATGTGTCGTTTGATAAATACGGGTTTGGTGGCAAAGTTCAATACATCAACATCATCAGAAATCCACTCGAGAGATTAGTGTCTTATTACTACTTTCTACGATACGGCGACAATTATCGTCCAAATGTTATCCGAAGCAGAATGGGCAACAATGTGGTAAGATTAACCGTAATATATACAGTGAAACCTGTCTATAATGGAACATTTTGTAGTGGCAATCTCTATCAAGTTGACATTAAAATGTGTAAATGTCATTTTATTAAACGAAGGTAGCCCAATAAGCCAATGTCTTGTCTCCCTCGGGCCCTCGGCAATTAAACCACAGAAGGCATAACGAATATATGTGTCGGCCTTTGGTTGTTCAATTCTGAATCATTTCTGACTTCTTTTTTATTTCTTCTGCATTTAAATCAAGAATGTTACACTAGAATGGATTATAAGAAGCATGGCTAAGTATGCCATTGCTAGATACTACCAGTAGGTGGTCCTTACATTGCGTAATTTATACTCTTAAGCCTAGTGAATTGCTGTGACAGATGACAGTGCTTCTTGGAGCAACTCATGTACCACTAATCCACTATTAGCCAAGGCACGATTTGTGCGTTTTCGTGATAAGCAGATGTGAATGAATATATTTGTAAGTAGGTGGATGGCGAAGAAGAGATATTGATAAATATTGCTTTTGGTGTAGCAAATTGCCTCATACAACTGCATTATTCTCTTGCAGAGTTTTGACGAATGTGTTGCTAAGGATTTGCCTGATTGTAAGCCATCTGCCCTTTGGTTGCAAATCCCGTTCTTTTGTGGAGGAGAGCCTCCATGTTGGTACGTTTTGCCGGTGTTTCTAATTTGATTTCCATCTTTGTACAGACTTATCTATGTGAGTTTTGCCAAATCCTTCTGTGAGACTTCATTGTTATCATTTTGTTCTCAGTCCATCTGTCCTCTTTAATATTCAAGCTATTACCTGGCAGAAGTGCCAAATACTTTATTTTCGGCGGTACTTTTGACAAAATGCTATAGCAAGGAAATTCGAATTGATGAAGCAGAATTACGTCCTTCTAATTACTAATTATGTTTCAACTGCTCTGAATACAATCCTGTCTTTTCTGGCTATTCTAATTCCACTAATTAATTTGACTTTCCAATTGCATGTCCGGGCCACCAGTTCTCCCCGGGACCGTATTATTCATGGACCGGGAGTGGACTAAAGTGCAGTCAGAGCCCAAGCATGTAGTCTAGACTATCGTAAATTACTAAAATCCGTATATGGGAATTGAGACTTAGCACTGGGGCCTTATTCATGGACAGGGACTAAAGTGTAGTCCTGGACTAAACCTTGAACCTGGACTATATTACTAGAATCTGTATATTGGAGTTGAGATTTAGTCCTGGACTATGCTTTAGCCCCCTGTCAAGGCCCCTGATGTGTGACGATAGGGATACAATTAAAATGATTCCAATCATAATTTAAAAGCAGAGTCTGTGTCTAACCTCTTTTATTATTTTATTGACAAATTGTTCGATTGATTAAATTTTCTCCTTTTCGATGACACTGTGATGCAATATTTAATATTGAATAGCACATGTTCTTGATTTCAAACAGATTCTATTACTCGCTGTTGTTATTGTTTGAGCCGTTCCTGCAAAATTAAAGGTCTGAGTATGAGACTCGGTTATTGTCACGACTCGGATAATATCACATTTTACATTTTTCTCAAGGGTGTGATATTAATCGAGTTACACTTTACACGTTAGCTTCTACAATCGCGAAATGAATTTTTATATGTAGTGCTTTCTGTGTGCTGTGTTAGTGTTCATTATTTCTAATGTTTTCTTACATCAGGGAAGTCGGCAGCTCTTGGGCGTTGCAGATGGCAAAGACAAATCTTGTCTCGAAATACCTTTTGGTGGGTGTCAGTGAGCAAATGGGAGATTTTGTCCGTCTTTTGGAGCAGTTGATGCCAAGAGTTTTCAAAGGAGCCTCTGATATCTATTTTGACAGTGCAGGTAATTATTACGTCGGCTATTACATTCATTAATGCACAGCTTTGTTTTTGTACTTTTAAGGGGTCATTTAAATGTTATGAAAAGGTGTTTGGAAAGGTTGGACTACAGTGAAACCTGTTTGTAACGCTCACTTTTGGGACCTGAAAAAATGACTTTTATAGACAGATGGCCTTTCTGTCCAGGTTGATTTCTATAGAAAGCATCATTTGGGGGTATGAAGATTGGCCTTTATACACAGGTGGCTTCTCTATATAGGCGGCCGCTAATACAGGTTTGACTGTATCATGTTAAGCTTATGTCCAATTATGGATTTTTCATATCGATAGGCAATGAACTACGAGTTCGTCTTACAAAAACTAAAAAGTCATTTAGTGCAAAGACTTTCCAACACTTCAAGGCAAATGATGTGTGGCGGAAAGAGCAAGAGTTCTACGAGTTCGCGCGTCGAATCTTCAAAGATACTTATGATCATGTTTTTAGTACAGAAAATGGCCACTTGAAGGCTAGAAGCCCCCAAGTCGAATTCAAGAAAGTCCGTGGGCCCAGTGACGGATAACCATGATTCAATGGTTTTGTAGTTACTTATTAAATCAAATTTATAGTTTATTTAGATATAATAGGTATATTAACTGTAGTTTTTTTTCTACATTTATTTGTAAATAGAGTAGAACTTTTTGGATAGTAGTTTGTAAAATAAATCCTTGCAAGTTTCAATTTTATCAATCTTACTTTGCAATGTTGGTTTTTATTTTGAATGGCCTTTTTGTTCTTCCTTGCTGTAAATTGTAATTATAATGGAGCTTGTTCATGACGTTCAATATTTTAACATCCTATTTTCGACAATGCAACAAACACGTCATTTTGCCAAGGTGCTGTTTTAATCTAAATTAAATTTAGTTTTCGATGTTGACCTTGCAGTGCTAATACATTTCTAGGTAACACGATTTAGTTGTCATTTTAGTGATATTTGTGTCCTTCCAGAATACAGATTTCAGAGGACATTCTCAGTTCTTTTACAAGTCACATTCTGAAAGCCAAAAGAAAAATTCCGGCTATAAAGATAGTAACACAGATTTATAATTCATAGCAATGCTTAAAATGGGGTTGATACAGTGATTATGTGGAAGGCTTAATTAAAGCGCTTGGCAGACACACAATCATAGAACAATAAACCCTGGCTTTGTAGAAGATTGGTTCGTATATGTAAGATACTGACAGACCACACGTAGGTATTAGTCGGCTAGACAGTATATTCAATCATTGTCCGCAATAACATCAAGAAGATGACCGAAGTCAGTAGCAGGTAAACACACTCTGACGAGCGGTAACATGCATGCGTGAATTATCCTTACATACGTCATGCGCATGCGCTTACAATACACAACAGTATAACTGTATGAAAACAATAGAAAGTTACTCCTTACTTTTACATTTTAACTTTTTACAGCTATACAGTGAAACCTGTCTATAACGGTCAACTTTGGGACCTGAGAAAAATGACCTTCACAGACAGGTGACCTTTCTGTCCAGGTTGATTTCTATAGAAAGTGTCATTTTGGGGTTATAAAGAGTGGCCTTTATACACAGGTGGCTGCTCTATAGAGGTGGCCGCTAATTCAGATTTGACTGTAATAATCATTTACTAGATTTAAGAATAATATTCCTTGAAATGAAAAATGTTGTTCCTAAAATGAAACAACATGTTTGCAATGTATACATCCTTACCAAGTTCAAGGCAAGTCAACCTTCCTTTCCAGTCGCATCGGTTTTTGAATGGGGAATAGATGGTCCCAGATGGACAGAAATGAGAGAACGTTTTGCCAGCGCTGCAGGAAATGAAGCCATTGCAATGCCAGGGGTCTCTATAGTTAGTGTCATCTCTTCCAATGCAGAATGTTCCTGATTGGCAAAATACCGCACGCTGTCAAGTTGGTCAAATACTTTACAAACAAGTATATTTTGGAAAATGAATGTACATGTCAATTTATTTAACGAGGGTAGCCCAATAAGCCAATGGCTTGTCTCCCTTGGGGCACTCGACAATTAAACCACAGAAGACAAAACAAATATAATTATGTTTTGGCTGGGCCCGGAGTCGAACCCGGTCCGTCTGACTGGCAGCCACACGTAATAGCCTCTAGACCACACTGTACGTGAATGAACATCAGGCATCGATTTGTAAATGATTCTTTCCAAGTTAGTAGCAGGTCGGAGTTACAGTAAACGACCAAAAAATAGACATAGGGCTGTCTACTTAAACCTACTTAGATTTGACATGGCGATAGCGATTACACGAATCCTGCCAGATATTGAAGACATTCTTTCCCATATGCAGGGTTGGCGCCAGAGGGGGAATCGGGGAAACCTAACTCCCCATCAGGGAAAAATAAACTCGTAGTTGTGGCAATCTCGGCCACAATCCCACTTAAACCGGCCATCGTGCTGGATAAATCCAGATGACGAGCTAATTGCGACATATTATGAGGTTCAGAAATGCGAATTTGGTACTGATTTCAATGTTAGCGCATTTTATAGAAATTTACGCTGTTTGGTTAGCCCCCCACCCCCGTCAGGAAGCCTAGCCCTTAGTGGCGCCACCCCTGCCCATGTGGTCGCTTAAAACAGGTGACCGATTGTGACACCGTGCTATATTCTATCTTTTAATTTATATATGAATGGATGTAGATATCATTTTCCGACTCGAACATGTCTTGAGCAGCGCCACTCAACGAACGAACCAAGGGAAGATAATGAAATCTTTGATTATAGAGACCATTTGAAGGTGGTTCCTCTATCAGTGGTCGTTCAGTACAGGTCGTACTATGTACTATTGTCATTCATCATTTTTAATTCTTTATGAAAAACAAATATCTATTTGATAGCATCACTGTCACTTACTCTCCAACGAAGCGGGTGGTTGAACACAGCAGAGGGCTTTCTGATCGTAAATCGTTCCGTTGATGCATTTCCTGATCACTTCTTGTCCATTTTCACAAGCAGTGTATTCAAAGAGATCCCTTCTGGCAAAAACGGCGCCAGGTCGAGAAGAACATCTGTTCGCCGTTGTAACTAAACAATGCAAGAAATATATTTTTCTGAAGTCAATTGCAGATAGACCACTCTGAAGTACTAAATTAATCATTGAGGTGATTATTCTTGCTTCTTTCATAATACGTTCCTTGTAATTTAAAATTTGTAAATAGTTATAATATTATATACATGTATATATGTCTTTATTCATCAATAAATGAAAAATAAAAGAATACAAATCTAGAAGGCAGAACTCAATCTGCGCTTACACTAGAAAGGAGCGATACAAATTAATTAATACAATTAATTACTTTACACGAAGATAAAGAATGGACATGAACACTAACATGAATAGTGCTCTCTCAAGTGACGTTTGAACGAGGAGATTGATGGATATAAAATGACATCTTCAGGCAAACAGTTCCAGGTCTTAATCACTCTTTGAAAGAAGAAATTCTTTCTGACGTTTGTATGTGCACGATTGCAGCGCAAACGTTGGCTGTGACCACGGGTGGAGGTATTTAAATATTGTAAATCTGGAGGCAAAGATAAATCTACTTTCTTGTGCAAGATCTTAAAAATAAAATGTAAATCGAGCTGTTCAGTGTTCACGTCGAGATTCTAAACTTTCAATCCCAAGAAAGGCGAGCCTTTCTGAATAAGAAAGCTGCAAATGCTGGTTGTGCTTATACAGTATTCTACGTGTAAAACAGCGTTGAATACTTTCGAGAATTTTAATATCCCCGGCTTTTTTAAATACGGGTTGAAAACTTTTATATTGAACATGATTGTGACCTTTAGATATAAAAAGACGCAAAAGAGGGCACGCGAAAGATCCTGTGTATAAGGTCCATAAACTAGATGCCTTTCTCGTACAGTAGTTCTTAAAGTAAAACAGATACTGTTTGTTATTTACAAAACTTAAAGTGGAGGGTGTTACAAATATAAGACGCGCGAACTGATTTTACATGCTGTAAAACGCGTCAAATCTCTCATTAAACATCTTCTGCTACTGATCCTGCCACAGTGTCTCAATCTCATTTTCAACATGTCTTGAAAATGGAAGGTCTTGACTGCTTGTAGCTTGATCTTGTAACTGTTTCAAAAGGTTTCAAAAGTTGTAAGGGGCTGTTTTGAGAAACAGAAATTTTTACAAATTTTAGGGGAATTTGAAGTAGGTTAAATGTCCCTAAAATGCAAAGTACCCTTCGTGTTTTTGTTTGCTGTGAAGATCAATAATACCTCAGAAAGTGGTAGAAAATGTGAAGCAGGATTTGAGCAACTGTGTCCACAGCTCCCTAACAAAGTAGACAGGAGCAGGAAAACAGATTATCACCATCGGGGCTTTTCAATGTCAGATTATCCAACCAAATAACACTTTTAGTTTATTTTGCAATTGATTTTATTTTTATAAATTATAACAATGATACATATATAGTATAGACACTGTTAGAAGTAATTTCATATGTAGGATATCTCATAAAAGTCCAGACGCAATTTAGTTCATAAAGAATAGAAAGTTCTCTGTGTCTAGTTCCACGAATACGATGGATTCTCGGGTTGTTCGTTTCTAAATTCTGCTTACCATAGTAATGAATAAATCAAGCATAGCCAATATTCACGGCATTCTGCCTTGAATAACTTCAAACCTTGAGTTGTGATGATAGCCGCAATGATTACCACAAAAGTAGCTTGTTGCAAAAAGTCCATGTTGAAATCAGCGAATGAAATCAGAAATGTCAGCCAGCCTAGCTCCGCTACATTTGGGTTTGATCAGCAAGCACTGAAGCACTCAAGATTGTATAGATTCAAGGAGATTTCGACCAATGAAAGCACGTTTTATGACACGGCTACTTCAACATCGAATCTTCCAAAACTGTCCGGTGCATTTTGCAAAGAACTAACTGTTATTTTTAACATGCTAATTAGTTTTTAGTTTAAATATGTATTTTCTAAGTAATTGAATTCATTTTGTAATTTGAGAGAGTTTGAAAGAAATAAAGATATCTTATTAGGAAAAAAACTGTTATTTGACCGGTTTTTAATTTATGGTTAGGGACCGCTCATTATTTACATTATATTTGTCCATAACTTTATTGCAATTTCAAATATCATTGATTTGACAAAAATGAATAATAAATTAGAACTATAATTATAAGCTCAGAATATTATAAATTACTATTAAAATATCATCGAATCTAATTAATGTCCCTAATAAACAGTTAAATGTAAAAACGTGAACTCTAAACTAACTGACCGCATAATATCATATTTACAAGAACTAATAACTACATTATTTATGTCCAGGGCTGGTACAGAAGAGAAGCAAACAGTTTCAAGATTTTGTCCTTTCCCAACATTCAGATTGCCAAATAAAATATCACGCAACGTCTAAACATCATTTGCATCATACTGTACAATATATTAAACAAAATGTGGACAGAAGATAATGTCGCCATTTCTTTTACCACCTTGTAATCAGAGTGTGGAACTGTTTGCCAGAGGAAGTGATTAACTCTCAAAGAATTTGTGCATTTCGGACAGCCCTGAGTGACACTGACTTGAGCCAATATCTGAACTCTTAGCTGTACTTAAATTAAATCATGCCTTTTATCTATTACCCTGTTTGCCCATGTAACGTAAGTGCTATTGTTATTTCCTGCGACATGTGAATTCTTTGTTTGATGAATTTCAATTAAAGACACATACTGTACATACATACATACAGTACATACTTGCAACAATCGTATGTATGTATATGTATTATGTATGTATATACCGGCGATTATTTATAGTAGCTACTAACTATTATTAAGTAATACACCGGCTTTTAGCTATCTGGCAGGGGAGGAGCGAAGCTCCCACCGATCATATCATATCGAGTACATCACGCTGAAAGTAGCTTATGTGCTCGATACTGCTGGAGTTGGTCGTCCAGACTTTTAGAGCAAGCTGCTCTAGCGTGCCCAGGAATCGTGGGTTCATCTGGAATTTTTGCTAAAAAAGAGTCCAGCCTTTTGTTATAGCAGTCGATCGACTCCACGCACGGCTTTCTCAAGTCGGTCGGCAGCTCAATTGAACACTGAACAGTAATGCTCCGGCTAAAACGAGAGTCCTTAGTTCAGGACCTGCAATTTACATTTTTTAAATTAAAAATGGTGACAATGGAATCAAATCCATTTACTCATACGCTGATATAAAATGGTTAAAGCTTCGGCTACTTCATACATGTAGTCACTGGTTACTGTAAATGGTGAGCTTTCTATCTGACATCATCGCTCTCTCCCCAGTTCCCAAACAGTTCTTTCTTCACGCTGCCTTGCTTTGAGTTCTCTTTGGTCAGGTTGGTGACCCTACAGCCGAAGCTACCTGACTGCTCCAAAACTATCGAAATAATCATGGTCAGTGTATACTTCTATCGAAAAATTTGGACATTTTATAACTCACGATACATATCGCTCTTGTAAATTGAGCATTACTTTATAAGATGCTGCATGGATTGCTCAGATTGACGACAGATGTAATCGTGATATTTCGCTGATTGCTCTCCTCTCTCCGTTAGGGGTTCGTCAAAGTTATCAAAAACAAGGCTTACTTCAAGCGATTTCAAGTGAAATTCAAGCGACGACGAGGTTATACTCTGCTTTGCTTTATTTTGCGTGAAGTGTTCTTGATTTGAATGTATTTCGCTGGTTAAACTTGACTATTTTCTTCTGCAAAGTTTTTATTTTTCGCCACATGGTCTGATTATGTGGCAATATGGCTGCCTTTTCACGTGGTTTGATGGTTTTAAACAACATGTGTTCTACCTGTACTCATGGGAGTTGGATTTGTTATCATTTGTTCAGAGGGAAGGACAGATTATTATGCCAGACGCCGCTTGGTGGTGCAAGACAAAAATAAATACAACACTCCGAAATACCGGCTCATCGTACGCTTTACTAACAAGGATGTGATATGTCAGGTAAGATACAAAACTTATTTCTGAATATCAAAAGAGCCACTAGTTTCTATTCTGAAGGAGCAAATAGTCCATATATTTTTCATATTTGCTGCATTTTTATTTTCAAATGTTTTATGGTTTCCAGTCTATACTCTCACCCATGTCTCGTGTGTAATTCTTTTCATAGCCTATGCTCAGAGAATTAGAATACCTAACTTGCTTTTATTTAATGTTATTTTGTTTGTTTCCTACAGATAGCATATGCTAAAATTGAAGGGGATGTAATCATGTGTGCTGCATATGCCCATGAGCTCCCCAAGTTTGGCATCAAGGTCGGGTTAACCAATTATGCGTCTGCATATTGCACCGGTTTGCTAGTTGCGAGGAGGGTAAGTGCACAATTTGCAGTTTACTGAGTTTCATTTGTTGTTTTCATAGATGCAAAGACATTACAGGGCTGTTTTATCTGGTAGGCAGTAGGCACTTGGAGCATGTTCTTCCAGGCCCTTAGTCTGGATAAGCCTCTTTCGATGATAATTTGAAGTGTCCAAATGGCAAATGCACAGTATAATTATAGATTCTGTGTCATTTTGCTGGGTTTTATTGGGAAGCAAATTGTTTCATGTGTCAATAAGCAAGTTCACGGTTTTTCACGCGCATGCCCAGAACTGGTAGCCTGGTACCTAAGGGGGAAAAAACGAG
>OFHS01004806.1:0-13056 GCA_900245855.1 Calvadosia cruxmelitensis
GTGGAGAAGGGAGCTATCCTGGAGAGCGCAAGGGCCCTTATAGGGCTGAGCATTTAAGCAAGTAAGCAAAGCTTGGGATAATTATGCTAAGAAACGTCGTTATAAAGTTGGATACAATGATGAATATAAAATAAAATATTAAATATATACTTGGAAATTACTCGAAGTACTTCTTTGGTCGCTGACAGTCCAGCTGCAGGACTCTTAATTGAAGACCCCATGGGAAGGACGGGCTAAGTCACATTTTGTAAAATTTAATTATTAGAACCCTGTTTTCCATTTTCCTAGTAACAAGCATGAAGCCTCTGCAACCAGATACTTCACCTTCTTGCGATTTTATAAGCAGCAACAACATAGCCAAGGCAACGTCTTAGCATAGTTATCTACCGTGTGAACCATTGCCTTTTTGCTTATTTTGGTTGTCGTCGCAAGCGAACAGCCTCTGTCTAGGTGACCTTCGCGACTGCGCATCACAGCTGTATGCCGCTGCCCTGGAGTGTTTGCCGGCCATCGTCAGATATTGGCAACACTCAGTATTGGATCACCGATCAGGTAGCATCGTGCAGAGGTGAGCGTAGGTCAATCGATCGTAGTCACGTGGCATGTCGGCCTCGTACGCAAGTATTGATTGCAGCGAATGCTGTATTGATTGTGATCCGCGGGTTTCTTATGATCAATGACTATTTTATTGTTTTGTGTGTTTTATCAATAACTTATTTCCAGTTACACGTCACTGCGGATCTCGCCTGTTTTATGGAAACGAGAATTGATATCGTTGAGACATTCCGTCAAAGATTTCGCCAACATGACCATTCGTTCCCGTCCGTCTGTTGGCGAAGTGATTGCTACATACACCCTGGACGACATGTCAGTAGAGTTGATTGTCAGAATGGCCAAGAACCATCCGCTGGGCCAAGTGACCGTGGATAGCGGCCGGCGTCTGGGCGTTTCCAATGCGTTGTGGCGCCAGTGGATGCTCCAGTTGGTCACATTCCTTTCCTACCAGGTAACCCTCGGGGCGGCGCTAGCTATGACGATGCGTCGTGGCCACTCCCTTTCCGGTCTTATCTACCGTATGTCTTATGTTTCGACAGAATGGCACCATTTTGGACGGTCTTGCTTTGTGGAAGCGCAACGTGGACAAGAAATTCGAAGGCGTCGAAGAATGCACAGTCTGCTTCTCAGTCATCCACGGCAGCAATTATACGTTACCCACAATGCGGTGCAGGACGTGCAAAAAGAAGTTCCATCCGGCATGCTTAGTGAGTGAACTCTGTTTGTTTCTCAATCACACGTGTTGTCCTTTTATTGCGCGCATGCGCTGTTTGTCGTTTTACTTATCTTTTATTGTTCCTTCTGTGGTTTATGTTCGCAGTACAAATGGTTTCACACCAGCAACAGATCCACTTGCCCGCTCTGCCGCAACGATTTCTACTGAGAGGCCCCTGGAATGGATCGGCTCGCAATAACCACGGTCCTTACTGGAATGGATGGCAACAAAGAGACAACCACATGTGAAGCCTCCATGTCAATTGGTGCACATTGGCTTACTACACCAAGTAAGAATTCTAGGCCTGTGCAATGAGTCTACGAATCACAGCCCCGTTTTCATCAAGCGAAGTCAATGTTGTACACGTGGATTTATTATTATTTTAAAAACTGCGTACTCTTCACTACAGCTCTCGCGCGACCTCGTCACGGAGGTCAGCCTCGTCTCTACTTTGGCTATTGTCTTCTATCTCGTTCTCGTGTATTGTCATTGAATGTTATAGTATTCATGTTGGAGGCTGCTGCTTATTGACAAGCGAAATAGTTCAACATCTGCGGATGTCGCAGGTTGTCATAGTAATGGTCGGCTTGGTTGATACGGCCCTCCCCGATTGTCACTCGGCGATCTTCGTCATTCGCCGGCGGAGGGGGCCAATGCTCTTTCAGGCTGTGTCATTGGGATGTCGCGATAGCAACAAAACCTCTAGTTCAAGCCAGCCTCAATCGATCGACACTCAGTAGTGCTATGACCCTGGCGTTTTGTCCAATTGAGCAATCGCGCGGTCGAGCATGGTGAGTTTCTTTTGGGGCAAGTCGTCGGGCAGCGTGATTTGGCTGTTGCCGAAAACAATCTGCGGCAGGTTGATTTCAGCGCCGGTCATCGGATCCTGAATAGGTGGACATCCCGTGTTGCATTGCGGCACGGCACATGTATCGACGAGATGATAGCTGCATTTGTTTGATTTCGATTGGTCAACGGAAGTGCTCGTCGATCGGTTATTGCCAAGTGGTGACGCAACGGGGGTGTTAGCATACCAACAGCGGATGGCGTCGTCAAGTGTTTTCCCATTCACTTCTGCGCGCAGCCATTGCCTGAATGGAGAAAGGGGCGTGCCTTAAGGTGCATTCAGCGTCATAGCAACGATGCGCCTGCTTGATAGATGCCTCACCTTTTGGTCAGCGACGTGTGTGCAATGCATGATGGTGCGAAAACCGCCCTAAAACAGAATGACAAGCGTCGTTAGCCGTGATGCCCTCCTTCGTCCATTCCACAGGCGATGCCTTACAACTTTCGACTCACCGGACGCGCGCCCGCTTGAACGAGTGAATGAGGTTTCTGCCTAGCTGCAGGATGTACTGCACGTAAGCAGCAGAGAAGAGTTGCTTAGGATTAGACACCAGGCCACTGTTATCGTTGAGGATCTGCGCGACGTCATAGATCCAGTTCAGTATCATGACAGGCCCTGCAATCGATAATGACACGTGACATCAACAAACCAAACAAGCACGCGGTCACTGCAGGTAGTACTTTACTAACGCATGCGTACTTCGTATCAGCGGATAGGAGACGTAACCATAGTAACACATGTGGCGCTCGGCGGCGGTCTTGTTTGTCGTGCACTCTTGCGGGAGGACTGAGTTCCACAGCCTGGGGAAAAAGACAAAGAACATTCAATGCCAAGGTGATCTGTCCATTTGAATCGCGACTGTGCCGACCGCTTTAGCGGGGACGGAATGACAGTGGACGGGGACGGGGTCAAAGGAGGCCATTTGAGGGTTGATCTTACTGTGCGGCCGATGCCATATTGTTCTTCTGTTTGCATTTTGATGGCGTTTGGAGGCAGTCGGTGAATGGCAATGGTCCGTTGTCAAGGAACCAGCCAGAGTCAACGAGGCCACGAACCTCGATCTGAGGCGCTCGACGCTGTACCAGATCACCGATGCGATCGATGTTCAGCAGCACGCCAGCTCCGCCAGCACTAAAACAAACAACCATTGCTTTGTTGGAAAAACAACTTGTTAGCTGCAAATGCAGCAGAGCAAGAAGTGCCTGTATGTAGCGCACCTGCTTCCGGTTAACAGTAACTGGTCAGCAGTCTTCATGCCGTTGCTAAGCAGCTCTTTGATGATCTCCTCGAGGATCAGAGCGCCGTGAAAGTGGAACTTGGCTGTTGGATGAGAAATTCAAATGGGTTTGAGCGTGCGGTTGGTGAATTGACACCGCGTTCAGCACGGGACGGCATCTGGTCTGCGGTCACTTACTGCGGCCAAGTGTCCGGGTAGCATTGCCCGTCCATACGTCACTGGAGCAATAAGGAATGTATCTGCGGTAAATGAAACGAATGAGGTCAGAGAGAAGACGCCGTCAATGATCGACACACCACAGCTGTTATGTTGCGAACGCAAGCGATTATGCTGCTGCTTCTCACACGTGATTGGAATTCCACCACGTGGGATTGACGGCTCGATCGGGAGACATGATGCCTTCACCTAAGAACGACAACACATCAATGCAGACTACCAACCAACCATTCCACAACGCCAATCACTTTTATAATGAACACAAACCATTCTTCTTCGGTGACCACATGTGAGATGATGTGACAGAGAATCTCCATGACAACGAAATGCGGTCCATGCATGTCTTTTCGTCGTAGCAGTACCAGCCCCCTGAAGCGAAGCAAGATGGAGCGTACTCGTGGTTGCTTAACCGATTTTATTACTAACTGGAATGTATAATAGGAGCCGTAAAATGGTGGGGGGGTCAAATACCTTCTAAAAACAATAACCATGATGCACTGCTGACATTCCTGCGAAGGTAATACCTGAACGAAGGAAGCAACAGACTGCATGATAGTGGAGAAGAGGTCATCAAGTGAACGATCTACCAAGCTGATACCGTTGCCATGGGAACCGAGAATGTTGGAGGTTACAGCTGGACTGTCCATTCTGCTTTCTTTGCAGTACACCTGTTGCGAGATGCCATCTCGGCGTGGCAGATGCTGGGTCAAGCGAAGTGAACATTACGAGTTCTCCGCGCATGTGTGTGTGGTCGTGTGCAGGGTGCGATACCTTTAAACAGACTAATCGCCTTTGATAACATAGTTCCCCATGGATTGCCTTCAGTGCGACTCACCGTATCGAACTCACTGCATTCACTACTATGACACGACCGATGGTTGCGAATGATCAGCTGACGACGGGTCATCGTCCGTATTTATCACATGTTGTCAACGGGGCATTCCCTACCTATACTCCACGGATACTGCAGCAGCTCATCCCAATTGTCTTACCCTGCCTGCGTTCCATCGTTGCACGTTGCGTTCTGCGTCGTCAGCAATCGCAGGGACATCCAGTCCAATGCTGGCTGCTTCTGCGGCTCACATCCGAAGTATTTCCTGACGAGCTGTGCCGGCAGTCCGCTGAAGCTTAGGCTTGAGTTAAGGCATTTTGGCAACGTCTTGGACACGACGCCATGATCACAGATGAACAGCGTAATGCTGATGAGAGCGAGCAGTCTATTGACGACGACGACGCTAAACAGGGCCATGGATCTAGACAAATGGAAAGACAACGATGCAGCTACGCTGTAAAAAAAACGAAGCGATCTGAAATGTTCCTGGGTCAGGCCTACCATTTCACAGCTCAACGATATTGTTTGCATCGTTACTGCCACGACAGACGGCGCTGAACCAGTGACTTGGATTAGCACGTGTTAATCCACACATCATGCTATTTAAACAACTATCTTCACAGTTCGTGCGCGTCGGCCTTTTGCGCACTAGGTTTGCACGCGCCGCTCAGCGTATTGCGGGTTGGCAGCCAATTCGTGACTGCGTTTGGTATGAATCGGCTTCTGGTTGTGTGGTTTGTAAATGCCGATGGACCAGCGTGTCCCCTGGTCGCCTCTCGGTTGCGAAGAAGGCGATGGAGATTCGTACGTCAGCGCCAGGAATGTCGGTCGCTCTGTTCCGCGTGCCAAATGTCGGGGCAAATTCGCACACAAGACCGCCTTGCCCAATTGTCAATAACGCGAATGGTAAATGCAGCGAATGGGCAAACAATTGGTCATCGGATTGAAGTTGATCGTGTCAGACTCACTGCTCAGCACACACTCGCAAAGATCAGAGTCAATCGATTGAAACACACAAACAAGAGACCACCGCCCGCAATCATGGTCACGTGAACAAGCTGCGGTAGTAGAAAGCAGCAACAACAACAATGCAGAGCGTCACCTTCTGACACCGCGCTGCACGCTTCAGATCAGCACCAGAGAACGAGGTGCTGGCACGAAAGCAGCCGAGGTCGATCGACGGTCATGCGGTCACCGACTGTAAACAGGTCATAACCATACATCGTAAATCAGTTGACGTACCTCGCTTTGTTGCAGCCAACGTTGTATGTCCGGTTCTTGGTGCTCTTTGTGTTGGGATACGGTCAAACGAGAGAGTCGCTGGAAAATGCCACAAGCCACGACGGTGTTGCTAACTGGTGACGGGCGGAGGGAGGCCTAGATGACCTGCGGGTGGCGGTCTCGGTAGTTCCGATGCTGCCTTCTTTGCAGCCTGCCTTGGTAATGCTCAGGCTAGAGCGGCGGCAACTCTCGGGGGAATTGTAACGCTGCTAAATCGATCACGTCCTGACCGGCAGGCGTCGGCAACGAATGGAGCCCGATGGAACGATTTGAGTGTGGCGTCTTCGCAGAGCGATGTCAAGCGCTCTTGACGGGCTCGATATAGACCAGGCATCCACTGTCAATGACGTCACTCGAATGGACACTCGTGTCAGTGTGTCCTTGCAGCGTTGCTCCCCTCATCAGAATGGCGTCAGGTACGACGGGCCTGGCCTGAGACTGAAGGGCCGCGTCAAATGGAGACGTGCATCCACCGGACGCCATTGTCCCCAGCCAAACCTGATCCGACCCACGCCCCATATTTCGCGGTGAGCGGGCCACAGAAGCGCTGTCATTCCTGCCGCTATAACGAGCGCTCGCTGTTTGGACGTAAGCGTCGTACCTGTGAGGATTGCTGGCTTAAAATCGGAATAATTTGTTGAGGCTTATGTCCGCTGGTGTTTATATTGGAATAATTTTATAGTGTTTCCATGTGGTTTCTGAAATTGTGCTTGAGCCGTGTGGCTACATGTGCCGTCGGTTGGCCCGCTCAAGGAGAAGGACTGTTGTGCTCCTGTGGTTATTTCACACGTTGTTGAAAGCCGATCGTGCAATAAACGATAGAAAGGCCACAGAGAGAGAAGTCGGCAAATAGTGAAGTCAAGTCCCATTTGCTATACCTGTCCTTATTGTTCACTTTGAAAGTCCACTGAGGCGGCACACGGACAAAGAGCTTTCAAAGGCGCGCCGATGCAGCATGGCTTAAAAGGCGAAAGCAGATCAACATTAACGCCGAATTAGAAGCCTCGTCCCAATCGTTACTCAACTACATATTTGCGAACAGCAGCAAACTACTCTTCTTGGCGTTTGACATCGATGATAGCGCACAATTCGCGATTAAACTCGATATCAGTAATCGACAATAACCCCACACATCCCACCATCCTTTGCATTGTCCAATGCCGATGACAACGACATGAAGGCAATTGTCGAAATGGTTGCGATTGGAATTCACCGAATAACATGGACAAAATTACTGGCATGCAGCGGACAGCAGAGTCTCGCGACATTCCATCGTTTGTACGATCGCATGCCCCGCATGGTGTAATCTGCGATGACATCATCTACCCTGAATAGTTTTGATTTTGTTTGAAGAACAGTTAGAATGAACGTGCCTATGTTGGAACGAAATCTGGGGCTCATTCTCCTCTCAAAGATGCGACGTTATGCGAGCGTTCCTTGATTTGCCCCGCCCGTGCATCGGCGGCAACGTGAGAGAGCCTCTTCTGCGTGCACGGGTGGTGGCTAGAAATGGATGAAATGCAAAGGAGATCAATCTCTCCTTAGCGTTCTTATATTTAATCCATGCCCAGTACACCTCATATAATAATGATATTGACTTAACGCGTAATGGATTGGCAGCTGGCGAGGCCACATAATTATTACAACGCTCTTTAGTATTAGGCCTCTTCTTGCCGACGAATGTGACACCTTGACCCTACTCATCCAAGTCAATGCGTGTTCAGGTGAGTGGGCGATGGTTCTGTACAGGGTGAGTCTGCCGCCAAGCAGCAAGGCATGAATGACTTATCGAGTGCGTAGGAACAGTACAGTGCGATGAAGTGATTATCGCTCCGACACATGTCACAAAGGCATAAAGGTCAAGGGCCATTCTCTAGCCTTGACGCCAGTGCCCCTTGTGTGATGACGGCCGAAGGAGTTAGTTTCCTTTTGATGTGCCGAGGCATTTGCAGTCGTTGATTCTTTGTTACAGGACTACGGTGCTATTTCAGGCCCAAGGAAGATAGTTCAGACGAACGTCCCATCGTAATGGTTGTATTAGGAAATTCGAATAAATACCCACAGCCGGGGTGTCACCTATAGTACATCCCGTTGAGCAGATGCGCACGCAAGTATCCAACAGCACTTCCCCCGCACGAGCCATTCGATTTGCCCACGTGGCGTCCTTGCGTCTTGTGTCAGCATGCACGTGGCTCTTTCAATATAACCTTTAAGAGTACATACTGTTCTAGCCATACTACACCTGCTGCAAGGGCAGTTTCCACTAGACTTCACTGATCAGGGTGTATGTCTGCAGCATCCGATGTCCACGTGACATAGGAGCACGTACTTGTGATTGGTCCATACATGAGCAGCATTCGATTCACGGTTGCCTTACTCGTTAACATGATTGCGAGGCCCATGGCTCTCGCGCTTTCTATAGGGCGTTGTTCACTCCAGAATGAACAATGCAATATCATTCTTCGACGTCTGCAGGACAATGGCCGACTTCATCGCAGGTACGTTCACAACGATTCAAAAGACATTTTCGGCTATTTGAGGTGGGAGATTGTTCTTTGTCCCTTGCGCAGGTTGACCATGTTGCTTCCTCATTAGCCTCAGTGCGTGTTCATTCGCATTAAAACATCATTCAAATTTATCATGGTTTTGATTGATGAGGCGCAATTGAGAATATTTCCTACAAAATGAATAATTTATGACTTCAATTGGTACTAATGTACATCAAACATCTAAGCTTGAAGTCAATGACTTCTTTGCAGTGTTAATTGGCCATTCATCGACAAGAGGTCCGGCTACAAGGAACATGGCCACGTTCTAAATGAAACGGTCTATTGACTAAAGGCACCTCCCTCGACTCCAGTCGATCGCACGCTGCGCCATATCTTACCTGTCTGCAGAGGAAAACGTCAGACGGACAGATGCAACCGACAATCACGAAAGACATTCGCAAACACGAGCAAATGGCGTCCAGGCCCCAGGCCTACACGAGAGTCTCCGGCGCACACAGCAGCTCATCCGTTCTCTCCTAAGGTTGGCTTACCGTGTGCAGTGACAGCTGACGTGGTGTTTGAAGACAGCAGAGGACGGACCGGTTTCAGAAGAAGAGATTGTTTACGAATAAGAGATTTCAGAATAAGAGATTATATAACTCGATACTTGCCACGTTCAAGGACTGTAAAATTGCCCAATTAAAAACAGCTAATAGTACTGCTAAATTTGGACAACTCATCTCACCATCCCGCCGCACTTTTGTCGCAGGACCGCAAATCGATTCAACCACAGGAGTGCTTGTGACGTCATTAGTCACGACGGACGGCGCATGCCCACTACCAACCTCAAGAGAGCACGCCCAGATTAGCTTGATGCGTTTTGTAGGTCACACTATAAGCGAAGGCCACACGCAAGAGAACAATACCAAGTCAAGAGAACTTACTCTTTGCCACGGCTCTGCGGATAGGAACATGCACTTGTCAGCGTATAGTCATCAAGCAAGCGATCAAATGAATGAATTGACCACTTATAATTACATTGCACAGCACGTGCCAAATAAGCACACAATCATCTATTCAGTTTGTAACTGAGTTACATCTTCATTCAGAATTACAAGGCATGTCTGTCGCATAGCAACCATCGCCAGGCGATATAGCCACGATTCGACTATCGTTATCTTCCGTGAACCCATCCAAGGACACTGTTCAAGTCATTCGTATGTGGATCTTCTGACGCCATCTTGCTGTTATGGCAACACTATGATCTTCGTTGCTTCTTATTTACGCTTTGAAAGAAGAGAAAAATGCAACTGATTGGTCATAGTGCAATGTCATTCATGCAGGTCAACAGTAAACAAAGCCAACAAAGGATGAAATGCAAAGTGTAATATAATTATATTTACGAAGTATTTCGCCGTCCGGATCCTCATTTTCACGCAGCTTTTACCAGAAATGAGGCCTACGGACCAATGTGCTACTTGTTTGACGTTGTTTCATATTTGAATGATTTGAAGTTGTTTCAGCCTGCAACTTCTCATGGTGTTTCTTGAAGCGTTTCTTCTATCGCTGTGCAGAGTTGTTGTTATGTACTTCTTGTGAAATCTTGGTAAACGTGAATGTATTCTTTGAGCTGTTTGCTGCCACGCACTATTATTTCGTTACGAGAGAGTTACAAGATTGATTTGGAATTTATATTGTGCAACTACGCGAGTCTCGCAAGTACAACTGCACAAAGATCTCTTCTTCTTCCTTAAGTTAATCTACAAACTTTCCAGTAAGACAACAACAGAGCAGCACCGAAAAGCGTCCTTCGTCATCTGCACAGTTTACAACACCAACACTGAAATGGCGCGCTCTAAAATGGCCTCGTTTCTGATAAAAGCTGCGCGAAAACCATCTGCTAGCCTCTCATCACTGCCAAGAAGTCAAATTTTAACAAATCCATCCAACAAATTGATCTGTGTTCCCTTTTAGAGTCCTTCCTTTAATATATCATGTACATAATCTTAGCTGTATCTATTTTATTCTGTCATATATAGTTAATTGCTCGCCATTCTGTGAATTGTACCCAAGAGGTAACTGTACTATGCACATGTATATTACAGTAGAATGTGAGGATAAATGAATGTAATGATGATGATGATGATGATGAAAATGAGGATCCGGACGGCGATCATTTGGAAATTGACATCCGCATCCGGACGGCGAAATACTTCGTTATATTCGTTGCGATGAGCTTGTCGTGTCTAGAATGCCACGCAATGTCAGCTGTCCTACTTCCGGTCATGGACACATCGAGCAATGGGAGTTGCATCTCCGGCCGAAGCAAGGAAGGGCAAACAACATGAGCCATTGGATGATGTCATTTTTATTCCGATTGGCATAGAAACCCTTTGATGGGTTGTGGAGAAAATCACCAACGGATTTCTTTCTTTTGCTAAGCAAGACATTCATTCGATGGACAAAACTTGGACGAATAGTTTTCTCATGCGCATGTGCAAGTTAAAAATGCAAGTTACAAAAATATAAATGTTGCTAGCCTAGAAATTTCAACTTCAAGACAACTAGTTGGATCAATAGCGCTTATTCTTATGGATTTGTCTTGCTTTGTTGTTGTTTTGTATTCGCCAGCAGAGGCAAGATACGTGAGTATTGACAACGTGGATGGCTTATCAAGTGATTGTCGGCCTCGTTATCAGGCGACCGAGATGCGATCAAGGGTAATAGAGAATGCAGGAAGCATGACGACAGAGGCCACGCGGAATAGAGGCAGTCACTTACCTGTTTGAATGCATTGCATGTGAAGATGACTGAGACGATATCCCGAAGGACAAGATCTCACGCAGTATCTTTGCCTGTCCTTCCTTAGGCGGGCGTAGCCATGGTGGCATCGCAGGCACCAACTCGACATGCAGCCGCCTGCAATTAAACGGAATATTACCAATTTAATCCAAGTCATGTTGCCATGGTGAGGATATTTACAAAGTGGAGCATCTTGAACTTGCTCTTGGCCTCCTTTTCGAAGCAATAAGTGACGATACAGGGCCGAGATATGCCCGTACCTCAAAAAGCAAATGTCATGTTTACAATATTTAAATTCAACCTGAAGGTAGTTACGATGAAGACGAATTCGTTACCGGTGTCTGTTCGGGGCCGACATGCTCGAGCGCCAAGTTGGTCATTGTATGCGGTGTAACCAAGGGCGCATTGCGACTCGCAGAGGGTGCGTCGTCCGAAGCGTGTATACTGTTTGACGTAGCCATCGTTGCACAATGCACATGTTGTACGATTGTAGGTCACTTCACAGTTAGGAAGATGAAAGCCTACAAAGCAAGTTGACGTGGTTTGATTACATGCCTAACGGCTAGGGAGGGCATCGTTTCAGCTGAGGTAAAAGCTGTCACACATGATGTATTTCATGGCAAAGATCAAGCAGGCGATCGGACGAGAGACGTTGTCTGACGGCCTCTTACCTCCCGCTGCCGTCGGTAGGGCACGCGCAGGAATTACCCTGGCCATCGCTACCATTGGCCTCATCGGTTGCTTTGTTGTTGTCGGCTGTGGCGTCGTGTTCTCTAGATCGTTTGTCTGGTAGCTCGTTTTAATGTGCTTGAACGGACCATGTTGTGCCAAGTAAGCCGCCACAATGACTTTGAGACGGATGCAAAACGATTCGCCACTGTTCCTGCTGCCACTGTGGCCGAAAGACGTGTCCTGCCCGTAGCATTCCACTTTGAATTCACTGACAACGTCGAAGGCTTGGCATGCTTCTGCGCTTCCTAGCGCCACGAGAAAAGCGAGCAACAGACTTGCTACCATGGTGACCGGCGGCGACGACAAACAGCGAAAGACTGTCTTCTGTTTGGCAGCGGTGTCCTTGCGATCCATCGCGTCAGGTCGTCTGTCGGTCTTCTACGGCACTCGACCCAGCAAGCCAACACTTCGTGACCTCGACGACAGATCGATGCATATCCCACGATTTGAATTCGCGTTGGAGGTTTGACCAATTGCCAAGATAGCATCAAAATCATTGCGCTATCTCATTGCGACTAACGAAGTGGCCATTGATTTCTCCTACGATTGCGATCTCACGCGTTTCTCGTCAGCCTAGATGGCCATCCCTGAGTCCATTGGTTGTAATTATTACTACTGCCAAATAATCGTAATGACAAAGGTTACAACGAGGTCAGATGCTTGGATTGAGTAACGACCCCAAGAGGGCTTAGCTCTCAATTGGGCTTGCACTCAAGTGGCATTTAGATGTCTTTCTGTGGTTAACTCTCCGGCAGAGTCAGTGACATTTCACTAGCAAAACACCCAAGGAACATGAGCTGACGAATGAAGGCCAGATAATAAAGTAACACGCGACAAACGATGAAGTGAGTCATATTATTATCATCTTTCCTTCCTGGACATCAGCAGATGGTGTTTTTGTCAATAGAGACTGCTGTGACGTATGTTTGAATATGGGTCATGCATGTTCTGCGTCATAAGTAGGGAGCATCTCGATGGATAACGCCATGGCAAATCAACGCCCTCTATCGTACTCATCAACAAGAGCAGCATGGTGCAATAAATATGATTTATTAAAGGAATAAATACATCTGTGTCTAATTGGCGTTAACTGTGGATTCGTTAGACTCCTTAAGTAGTTCATGTTCTTAGAAGGTATCTTCGTCACATGTGTCGTGGGCAATCTGCGGTGGTTTCTCATCAGCGGGACGTTTCCTATGGTCAGAAAGACAACAGGTCATCCGACTGTGCCATTCCAAACCTTTTGATACCAACAACAACAACAACAACAACAACAACAACAACAACAACAACAACAACAACAACAACAACAACAACAACAACAATGGCAGCTAAGGATTGCAAACGAAA
>OFHS01004807.1:518-13056 GCA_900245855.1 Calvadosia cruxmelitensis
CTGCCGTCGCGCTGGTGTGAAAGCCGAGTAATTTTACTTTACAAAGGAAAAGGTCCCACATTTGATCCAAATAACTATCGTGGTATTTCTCTTCTCTGCTGCCCGTTGAAAGTTTTTACCAGTATCATTAACAACAGACTGAAAAAGAATGTTCTTCATTCAATTCCTGGTGAACAATTTGGTTTTCAAGAAGGAAAGAGTACTCTTCAGCCTCTCGACATCTTGATCAACGACATTCATCAACAGTTCTCACGTTCTCCAAGTCACACATATTGCTGTTTTGTTGACTTTAAAAAGGCTTTTGATACAGTCCACCGCAGCACTGTTGTCCACAAATTGCAGCATGCTTTCCAGATCTATGGCGCAATTTTGCTCTTAATTATCGACCTCCTTAAAGGAAACAAAATTTTCATCGGCAGCACTGTCGAATTTCTTGAGCCAATCACGCAGCATCATGGAGTTCTTCAAGGGGACTGCCTCTCATCAACGCTCTTCATGTTTTACATTGCTGATCTTGCTGACTCGCTTCGATCTGTTACAAACTTACATTTTCTCTTTTTTGCCGATGATTTGGTTTTACACTCATCAACCAAGAAACCTATACAAGCCGGTCTTGATGTTCTGAATGTTTGGTGCAAAGATAACTTTTTGGAAGTTAACCTATCCAAAACCAAAGTGATGAAATTTCGAAGAGGTGGGGCACTTCAAAATTCGGATGTTATATTGTTCGACTTGAAACCGTTGGAATTTGTGAAGTAATATAGTTATCTTGGATTACTACTGCAACAATCTCTTTGACATTTACTTCACACATCACGTTCAAACTACAAAAATCTATTTTAGTCATTGCCTCTTTCACAAGTTTGAAAAAAGTGTCCGTAGATACAGCCCTGGAGATATTCTACATGAAGATCCTTCCTATTGCTACCTACCGATTCCAGGTCATCGCTCCTTTACTGGAATCAGCGCAACTTGTATGTCTTGATAGGATCAAAGCTGCATTCTTTAAACGCGCATTGGGAGCACATGTATCAACGTCCAACACTTTAATGTATATTTTTGCAAACACAACAACTTTCGTCAACGATGTCAAAGATTTATATAATTTTAATGATCAAGAAGCGGCTAAATGCATCAATGACAGAAATGTGAAAGTTCACAATATTTTATCAAATGGTTATTGCAATGCTCCTGTTCTAAAATCGACTGGCTGGCGCTCTGCAAATCAAGACAATCGACACTACATCGTGCGCCTTTCCATTCATGGCGTTCACCACCACATATGCTGGAATGATCAGTTTCACGAGCCCGACAGTCAATCAATCAATTAATCAATCAATCAANCAGGTTAGGAGACACGAGAAAGGCGAAAATCACTCGCCTGCGGCTCTTGATTTTCTGATGCCTTTCTCGTGTCTCCTAACCTGCCTCTCGTGGTGATATCAGGCCATATCACATAGAAAACCGTGTGATAACTGTTCAATAGCATTATATTCAAACTCTACATGCTTGCCGATTGTGAGCCTTGATTTTCAGTCAAGACTAAGAAACTGGCTTTTCAGTCTTGCTAATGCTAATGTAATTAATGCTAACTATGATTAAAACAATATGCAGCCCCGCTTTAAGGTATTCTGCAGAAACTGCCAACCCAGTGTTTGACAAAGCTTTTTTTTATTTTACAGAGCAAGCCATGTTGCATGTTTCACGTCTAACGTTGCCCACATCGTGTCAGGTTCTGACGACAAGACGGTACGTTACTGGGACATGCCGACGGAAAAGGAGTTATGCATCATGGAGGGACACGAGGTGAGCCATGTTGGTACCGTCAATGTATCACTCGCGTTGCCATGTGAACTGATAGAAAGCGACATTTACTGATTGCGATAGTATTTTCATTGCTTGTGATGTACCACTGGAGTCATTGGTGGTCCGGTGTGTAGTCAATGCTGTTTAGCAAATCCGTGGTCAATAAAACGAGCCACTTTATGAAATCAAATACGTAATTATGTTCCCAAATTTTTCCTGCATGCTTTTTCTTCGCTAGTCTGCACGCAGACGGACTATTTTTCTGTGAAATAGTACTTCTGATAGCACATCACATTACTCTTAAGCTGGTAATTGGCCACCGAGGAAGCTTACCCTGTACAACATAAAAGTTCACAGAAAAACGTAGTTTGTCTGCTTTCTGCGCGCGGCGATCACTTAGCTAGCGACTTTCATTTAGTAAAACTAGCCACTTAATGAAACCAAACTAGAACGAGTAAAAGGTTCAATATCTAAGGAAAGCTGCTTAGTTGGGTAATACACAGTGTCTGCATTCTCAATAAATGCTATAAGTTCTTGTTAACACTGCACAGCGAGGAATAATACGGCCTAACCTAGGTTAGACGAAAGGGGAAATTAGTAACATGTAAATTCGGTTGGATGGCGGTCTAATAAATTACGAATAGCATGTGCTGTTTTATACTTGGCATTTTGTTTTGTATTCTCGTTGAAATGTAATAACTGAGCACTATTATGTTAATACGTACACATGGAAATCTCACAAACTATTTCTGTATTAGACGGTAAGCAGGAAATGACATCAATCAGTCGGATGGTAAGATTGTAGTTGTACGCGTCAAGACACTGGTGCATGGTTGGTTTGCTTTCTGTGGTCGCATTTCATAACGTTTATAATTTTTGCCACTGGATCATTATTTTTGCATGCCAATTTGTAATTTGAATGATTGCTGTTGTTTCAGGATTATATTAGATCTGGGATGGTGAGCCCCGCTTCAGATAATATCTTTGTAACTGGTAAGCTATAACCATTGCCTTGAATATTGACTAAAAGTATGTCGTTGACAGACTTTATTAATATTCTTCACTTGGCCACTTTATTTCTCTAATGAGCAGTTGTGCGATTGCAAACCCACTACCTAAAGTTCCATCAACAACATCGTCGTGCATGCCAATACTATTGATTTATGAAATAGCAGATTGAGAGCAATGTAATGGTAGCTGTAAGCCTATAGGAAGCTGACCTGGAGAGAGCATTTGTTAGATGACTTAACTAACCGTGGTGGTCTTATAACTGAACGCATGAAGGACCTGGCGTCTGTTGCTGAAAGATGGCACAGAACAGCCTCCAATGGCAGACCGTTGTCTAGGGCCTACATCATATGCCTGCTAAAACCGCCTCCGCAGAAGACAGGAAACTTTGACATGCCAGATTATCATATATTTGAGTTTGCTTTTTTCTCATATCCTGCAAAGTAAAACGGCGCTTTGAAGTGGCATGCACATTCCGCCAATTTAAAGCTGTACATTTGAATATGTTCAGCTGATAATCGAGAAAAGGCCTAACGTATGCGCTTTTTACTGCCTACAGGATAAGCCGACTTGCAGTAGCCTAACCAGCCCTCCAGTAGACGTTTGTGTTTGGTTTCTTATCTGGCGCTGCAGACAGAGTTCATCAAGCAGTTTTTGCCACTTCAGAAATGCTGTCTTAATTCCGACTTCAACTAATGATAATGAAAAGCAAAGTCTGCTTGATTGCCATTGCAAATGACTATTCAAATACCACTTTGCTAACAGAAACTTAAGAAACTTAATTGACTTGACCACTGGTTGACAGATATTTCACAGTGTGAACGAAATCACCTGTGGCGACGAGTGCACTGTTGATGGCTCAAACTTAGAATTCAAAACGAAAGAACACTAGCTTTTTTGCCTGCGAGTTAAACTCTTTGCCACTGATCAGAGTTTTCTTGGTGGGAGTGATGTAAACGTAGCTGATTTCAGGAAGCGATCATAAAATGGCGAAGCTGCGGAACTCATCCCCACAACCAAATACCAGTCACACTGACAAGCAGTCAAATGATGACACGTTTATTATTAAAAGAGTGAATGGGTAGATGATCAATCATCTCATGTATGACGAAGAACCATGCGAATCAAAGACACTACGTACACTATCACTATCGGTAGCTACGACGATCCGTATGGGTAGATTGTGTTGTGTAAGGTCGATTGCAAAGTGCAAGATTGATTGCGAAAAGTAGGTTTGCATCTGCCTAGCAAGGTAGCTAGTGCAGGGCTTAATGCCCTCTGGACTCCATTATTACGCAGCTTTTGCACAGCATTGATTTGACAAAGGTCGCTTGAGGTTCACATGATTACCATGTGGACCTACATCCACGGCATTTAGAACAATTAGATAACAAGAGCCGGCAATTCCAATTGGCTTGTGTATGATGCCTTCAATTTAACATTGCTTAAATAAAGTAAATAGTATGCAGCCGGCAATCAGTGGCAGTAATTTTCAGATGAATGTGATGTTGCCATGGTTTCTGCCAATTCTTTCAGGTTCCTACGATCACACTGTTCGCCTTTGGGATTTACGAGCTGGAGCAAATGTGATGACACTGAAGCATGAGTCACCTGTCGAGAGTGTCCTTGTCTATCCAACGGGTGGCATTTGCCTGTCAGCAGGTATGGCATACGTAGTCCGTGTTTTTGATATGATATGATTTTTTCATATCCAATATGTAATCTGAAAAAGTGGATTCTGATAGGGTCCCATGTCAGGATTACAGTATTACTTCGCATAATTTGTCATTTAATTTCATTGATGTAAATGATCATGTATCTGTTCTGATATAGTTTAACATATCAGCATGTCGATGATCTGTCCCAAAATGAGTGTCCATATCTGCGCCAAAATGGGCAAATTCTTCTACATGGAGCAATATTATATATTTTTTATTTTTTATTTTTTATATGCAATATTTATATATTTATTTATTATATATATATTTTTTGCATTAGATGTATAGAGTAGTAATGATCATAACAATAGCTATGTGATCATGGACACATGGGAAGATTACTGTGGATATCTTCTAGGAGACAGTTGTCCTTTTTATCTGAATTATGTTACAGTACTTGGCTTACTTAAGCTTGGCTATGATTTGTGAATATCGCATGGCTCAGTGGATTTCGTATTTAGNATTTAGTATTTATATTCTCAAAGCTCAGTATGGGTCAATTTTTATAAGCCAAGTCAGACAGTTAACAATAATTTGATTTGTTGCTTTTGCTCTTGTAGCCAACCGTTTGTGCCAATTGCAAGGTTGAATCTGACTTGAGAGTTTATTTTTTGTACGCCAAAGATTATGCCATAGAGTACTACTTAAAAGTTTATGCCACGCCAGAATCCAACATAGCTATAAACTTTTCAGTAGGCAAGTTTTATTCTTTGTTTTTGTTATCCACCTTACAGGGCAGCGGTACTTGCATGCATTTCTTTCTTAGCAGTGGCATATTACCGTAACCTGGCTTAACAGTTGTACACCAAATTAGGTAGATTTTTCTTTCACAAACATTTTGTCCATTCATCTATGATGATTCATGTAAAGGAAGTGCACACCATATGTGAAACATTTTGTTGAATTAGTTTAAGATTTGTTGATAAAGATACATGATGAATGGACAATGATGCTTTATACCACCTTGCATTATACATTGAAGGATCGAACTACATCAAAGCGTGGGACATCTTAGCTGGAGGTCGCTTGTTGTTCTCGTTCTCGAACCATGTCAAGACAATTACGTCGTTGTGCTTCAATGGTGATAGCACGAGATTACTTTCAGGCTCGCTTGACAGGTGACGTTAGTGATCGGACAGAGATTTATCAGACACAATTATTGATCAGTTGCAACGGTTGTAGCCAGATTCCGCATTATGTAGTGTTTCAGATACCGTCAAGACAGCATTACTATCCAGTAGACAGACACTAAGCGCGCGATTTAGGCCATCCACATTCAGTAGATGCTCTCAAATTGACCACAATTGAGACACACATCATGATGAAAACCGAGATTGCTTATCATGGGAAAACTAAGATGCGTTGGAGTCGAACCCACAACCCTTGGTTTGCCTGATGCACCCTCGTTAATCTGCACGAACTATCTCCCTTTAAATTTGTGAATGAACCTCGTTATGATGCTGTGTACCAGCCTTTGTAACAGGACCCGCCTTTCCTTTCATGGACCACCATGAATTGCTTTGTAGAGTGTTAGTGTATACACTCTCCAACACATCATGCAAAACAGTTATTAGGAGCATTTTGATAGCAGCTGGACATGATTTCCTGTTGGTTCTTTTCCCGTTCGGAGTGCCGTACTAATTCCTGCAATCAGAATGACAATTTTTCAACTATTTTTTAAAAAGAAAGGAAGCCTAGCGTTGAAACCGAGAGTGTTAAAAATGCGTGATGAAAAGGACCCCTAATAGAGGGAAGTACTTGAGGTCCAACCCACTCTAAATACGGCCCTGGATTATGCACTTGGCATGACAACAATTACACATTCCAGTCGATATCTAATTAATCAAATTCTATATCCAGCTAAAACAGTTCCTTATTTTTACAACAGCTTCAGATTGAATTTCTGAGAATTCTCCTACATTTATTAACATAGCTTGAATCATAAAACTAGATGTTTAGATGGAAGCCGTATCAAGGAAGTCACAATAAATACAACGAAAATTGCTGCCAAGATGAATTTGTGATTTCACTGTGCCCTCCTTTTTCTCTCAGACATTTATACTGTTGCTCGTCATAGCAGTGCAACCTCGTTAATATCAGTATGGTTTTTCCAGCAACCAATTGTGACAATAAACAAGTAATGATATTAAGTGGGTCAAAATAGTTGATTGAGACAGGGCTTAGTTTGTGCTATAACCCAAGGTGATATTAACAGGGTTATACTGTACAGTCAAACCTGTATTAGCGGCCACCTCTATAGAGCAGCCACCTGTGTATAAAGGCCACTCTTCATAACCCCAAAATGGTACTTTCTATAGCAATCAATCTATACAGAAAAGTCACCTGTCTATAAAGGTCATTTCCCTAAGGTCTCAAAGGTGACCATTATAGACAGGTTTCACTGTAGTTCTATCCGATCGTGATATTCTCTGTTGTGATTGTTGACGGGTTCTTTATCATTTTCAGGCAAGTCAAGGTGTACGACATACAGGATTACTCCGTCGTCAGTCACTTGGATTATCCGGCGCCAGTCCTAACAATGGCCTTGTCGGTAAGAGACTCCTGGCGACAGTGCAATGTTGTGACGATGTGCAGCCTGATTACAACAAGGCATCGTCTAATCTTTATTGTCAGCATCATTATCTTTCTTAATTTGTATCTACATTGTCACAAACTTAGAATAATGTAGAGCGTTATAGAAGGAGTGGCATAATTGATTTACTTTCAGTATATGATGCAATCAGAACATTCTAGATTAAGTTATTTTTAGATATGATGTAACCAAAAGTCCAAAATATTCTAGATTGAGTTATTTTAAATATGATGTAATGGAAGGTCCTTGATATTCTATAAATAGAAAGTGATGTCATTTGCATGTAAATGTTAATTGTTCTAGAATGTTCTGTACTATTGTCTTTGTAATTGGGAAACTAACTTGAATTAACTAACTTGGCAGATTTACGATCATTATTTTAAAATAAAGTCAAACCTGTATTAGTGGCCACCTCTATAGAGCAGCCACCTGTGTATAATGGCCGCTCTTCATAACCCCAAAGTCACACTTCCTGTGGAAATAAACCTGGACTGAAAGGCCCCCTGTCTATAAAGTCATTTTTCTCAGGTCCCAAAGGTGACCGTTATAGACAGGTTTCACTGTATTAATAATAATTATTTTCTTCTTGGGATCGTATCGACAACTGAGTTAATTGTCATGTTGTTGTTGTTGTTTTAATTCTAGCCCGATGATAGTCATATTGTCGCTGGCTTGTCTGGTAACTTGATTTCCATCAAACAACGGGTCGTGAATGAAGACGAGACTGCAACAAAAAGACTGAAGAAGTCCATTCCAAGTCGTGGCAGCTTTGGTTACGTTGTGCGTGGCCAGGATGCTCAACCGGCAAAAGTAAGCAATAAAACCAACAAGCAAGCAAATGAACAGAGAAACAAACAAACAAATAAAAATGTGGAGATTGGAGTAAATCCGTTTGGATTTCAATCCACACTTCTATTTTTGCTTTTTGTTGGTTTTCAATTACTTTTTTCACAGCCTTTACCTGTTGTACTTTCCTTTATTATATCATTGCCTGCTACACCTATTCAAACCCTTGAAACTAGGCCAAGATAGTACCATGGCCTGTTCAATTAGACTGTCGAAGTACCATAAATCCAATGTGTGACACTGGGTCTACTCCTTTCACTGTATGGAAGTCCATAACTAACCACGACATTTAGATGGATATTGTCCAGAAAATGCTCATTATATACAGATGGACTGTATGTACAGTATGTGTGATTATGTTCATATTTCAGCAAGTAAACAGCGGCAGCCGACTCCATCTGTCCCTCGTGTTGTACACGTTATATGACGAACTTTAACCACGCCTAGTATGACATCATCCTGTTGTTATTTCCCTCAGGGTGATGTTGTCGTGAAACACAACAAGGCTCCCAAATTGCGTGTTGTCGATCGCCACCTGAAGAACTTTGAATATCGTGCTGCCCTCGACAGTGTGTTGAAGATCGGCGATAACCATCCACCTCTCGTTGTGTCTGTTCTTCAAGAACTATCAAGGAGAAATGCTCTGAGAGCAGCTCTGTCTTTTCGAAACGCCTCCGCCTTGGTGCCTTTGATGTACTTCCTTATAAGGTAATCATCAGCATCATCATCATCATCACCATTATCACTTTTATTTTCAGAGGGGTACCTGATAAGTTTGCGACTTTTCTCACTCAGGGCCCTCCAATCAATTTCAAATACAGTAATGCTTCCTTACAAGCAGCAATAATTGTATAATAGCGCTCATATGGTGACATTAATACCTGTCGCTATATTCCATGGTAATGCTTCATTCTATAGCAATGCTTCTATTTAAGGTCACTAATGCTTTTTGTAAGGTAGTGCTTCCATATTTTGTAAGGCTTAGCCTTCCTTCTGTGGTCATGCTTCTTGATAAGGTAGTGCTTCCTAATTTGGTAATGTGTCCTTATTTGGTAATGCTTCTGTATAAGATAGTTCTTCATCACTATTTGATCATGATCTTCATGCTGTTTAATTTTGTGTGATTTCCTTTTCCTTTGATAGAAACTCATGCAATCCAAGATACTCAGATGTCCTTCTTGACGTTGCCAATGTTGTCCTCGGTAAGTTGTTCTCTTTGATGCCATGCGTAGTCAAACCTGCGATGACGGTCACCACCTCTATATAACGACCACCTGCGGCAATGGCCAGTAGATGAAACCCGTAACGCTCGTTAGTCTCATAGTAACTAACTGACGTTATAATTATAACGTAATTAACAACAAGAGAATAATAAATGTGTTAAATAATGATGAAATACACAAATAATTGACGCGTCATTGAAAGCCTTTTTCAGCAGGTTCAAGTTGTTCCGACGCGTTGGTATGTTTTGCAGTCCAAATTGTAATATTGCCAAGACCACCTGTGTTGAGCGACCACCTGTGTTAAGCGACCACCTGTTTCAAGAGGCTGTTTTTCGTATCAAGTGGCGTAGTTGTTGTATTACTCGTTATTTACCACTTTTCTCTCGTAGATATTTACACTCCTGTCATGGGCAAAAGCTCGACTGCTGACAAACTATTTCGCACTTTACAAATGAGGTTATGGGACGAACTGTCTCATCAGAAAGTCGCCCTCGGTATCCTGGGTGCCTTAGACGCCTTGTTTGCCGCGTCGACGATTCCAGAAGAAAGCAATTCATCATAGCATATCCTGGACAGGTGGTGGTTATTCGAGGATATATTGAATGTGGCTAAGGGCATTTGTTACCGGGGGATAGCCAGAAGGTCTTCTAAACTAGAACACATGGTGAATGGCAACGAATGAAGTGGAATTTCTGGAGCAATGCCAACTAATTCATTGGCATGTTGGATTACGTGCAGGCTCAAAAGTTTACGCTTTCCACAAGAATCCTTGATGCTTCTTCTCACATGGACTTCATCCCATGCAAACATTGGGCTCTTGTATCGTTGGGGTAACAAGTGCAGTGAAACAGAGACGTGATAGGTTAAGTTCAATCGATATGCTCCTTGGCTGTCTGACGAATGAATGCCTATTATTTGTTGCATAGAGACTGGTTTATGTTGTGCGAACTCACGCGAATGGTGCTCGTTTTCTACAACTTTTACTCTATTGTTTGATGTTTACTGTAACAAACGGCAAACCATCTCAGGGATTTTGTAACACAAAAATGCGATCTGAATTAACAGCTTGTCTTGTTTCTCTGAACATGATGTGATATTCTGGATCAGCTTTTTAGAGTTAAGTTATAAGCTCACGTGGTAAAACTGAGAGTCGCATGATGAATTCGAGGTGTTGAAAGAAGACCTCGAAAATAAAGAATTTCTCTTGCTATTCGTCGTTTTTTACGTGTTGGATTGTGAGGGGGTGGGATGGATGGATGTGGGTGTTATTTACTGCTGAAGGTATAGTGTGATTTCAGTTGTGCTGTTACGTTAATATGTGACATGCTGAGTTTTGATTCAACATATAGGTTGCATAACGTTTGCATGGAACACGTTAGGCTTTGGATCAAATTGGATACATAGCTCCGAAGCAATTACATCACAGTAACAACTAACAAGCCATAGTGACTGTAGTGTCAGTGTGGTCTAGCGGATTGTGTGTGTGTGTACGGTTGCCAGTCAGACATCCCGGGTTCGACTCCCGGTCCAACCGACACATATTCGTTGTCTTTTATGGTTTTAATTGTCCAGGGCCCCGAGGGAGATAGGCCGTTTGTTTATTGGGCTACCCTCGTTAAATAAAGTGACAGTTTAGTTAAAACTACCTTATTTACATAAACCCAGTCGCGACAGAGATAATCATACCAACATTTCAGTACATGAAAATGTTGCTCAGGGCATATTTCTCTGGAATGCCGACTCCTAGTCCTCTACAGAGAAACAGGGAGCGGTGATAAAACTCACCAATGGCACTAGCTTCAAAGTGATGTTCCCCAATCTCAAACTTTTGCGTGGCTGTAATGTTGTAATTCGTCCATCCGTGGGTGTTTATGTTGTTTTTCACACTGTGGAAACCCCCAGGTAGACATCTTTCCCCTACTTTTAGACCCCGACGAAAGCTTGTTAAAATTTGTCCCAATACGACGTCCGAAATCCTACTTCTAAACCCTGAATGCGTCTTTTAAAACTTGTCTCGCTTTCCCCTTTAAGGCTGGTCTCAAGATTAATAATTTCACTCAACATGCTTTAGTGAGTTTCATGAAAAAGTAACGAAACTAACTTATTTTAGAATGCGCAATGCTGCTTGAGGTAGTTTTGACAATATGTGATCTAACACTGTCACATTAAACTCCCACGACACCCACATCTACAGAAAGACTTACATCATTGCACATAATTATTACAAAAGCTCTAATCGATATATAGTATATAATATTAGAGTATGGAGCAAGAGTATATTATTAGGACACGGCTATGAGCCACGAGATTTACAAATATCACATTATAAGGCTGGATTGTAAAAATTAAATGAATAAAAATCTCTGAGCCGTACAACATCAACCGCTGTTTGTAATTATTTGCAGCACAACCCTACATTTGTAAGCTCAGTCCCACGCCTTGCGTCCCCTCGCGATTACTTTACCCCCTCACTGTTCCTAGTAACACTTTATCACATGACAATTTCTCTCTAGAAAGCAGCCTTGGTAATATCTATCCAGGCAAGTGGCATGGCGACACTAAGTTACACAGGCAACAAGGCATACGGAGCAACAGTTATAAAGTGCACAAGACGGTATTTCCAGACGATTTGCTGCAAAGAGAACACAACGAAGTAATGTCCAGGTATGCCTTAGACTATACTGTTTCCTCAAAAAAGCTTCAAATAGACTTTAAATAAATAAAACCAATTATTCAGAGACGGATTCCGATGTGGACCGAAGTCTAGATTTAAAAAAGGCTTTTGATACAGTAGATCACACTATTTTAATTGACAAATTAGAATTTTATGGATTCAGGAATATTTCATCTAAATGGCTAAAGTCATACCTTTCTGAAAGAAAGCAGTTAGTTCTTGTAAATAATACAAAGTCAAACTTACTTAATATTTCAACTGGTGTCCCTCAGGGGTCGATATTGGGACCTCTTTTATTTATTATTTATATCAATGATATAGCAAGCTCTCTCAAATACTGTAATGTAAATATGTATGCTGATGATACCTTACTATATTGCACAGAAAGTGACATTAATATAATGGAACAAAAATTGCAAGATGATCTCACAAATATTTACAATTGGCTATGTACAAATAAGCTAAGCTTAAACATGTCAAAGACAACTTACATGACCATTAGTAAATCAAAACGCCAAAAACAAATAACTGATAATTTAACTCTACAGATTGCAACTAATTACTTGAAGAAAGAACAGGAAATTAAATACTTAGGTGTGATAATAGATGAAAATTTAACATTTGCAAATCATGTAAAACAAACTGTAAATAAAATAAACCGTGGAATTGG
>OFHS01004809.1:0-10905 GCA_900245855.1 Calvadosia cruxmelitensis
GTTAATATAGAAACAAATTGGGCCGCGTCATAAAGTTTTTAACTTCCTACCCACCTGCTCAGGCTTTCCTGTCAAATCGCAAACTTGAATTATGTATCGTGCAACAAGGCTGAGAACATTCTCGGCCAGCGGTTTGTTTTCCGTAGGTGACAATACAAACAGAAACCCGCAGCTGCAAAAACAATTAAAGAAGCATGTCCCACAGATTTCGAACAAAAACAAGATTAAATACTTTGGGGCCAAGAAGTAAAATAAATACAAATTACAACATACAAAACATAATTTAAATCCAAATAATTCTTCTTCAATATCTCTCGTGCCATTCGATGTGTCAAATTCATTCATTTAAATCAATAATTTTTGTTGACGTCAATATGGGCCAAAACATTTACAACGCCAGAGTCAAATTGCCAAAACTTTTATAAATTTTCCTCAAACAATGTAGACACTTTCATCATAAGCATACAAGTAGTGCTTTCACTAAAAGTATATATTAGTAATAGAATTTGTAAAATGTTAAATTAGTGAACAATAATGTCACTGGCTGATGAAATGTCACGGCCAACCAATTTCGCCATTCCTTTGTTTTATCAATTTCCTCTTTGTATTATCGTTGTGATTTGCAATTCGTGTTCATGTTAATCATTGTACCATGGCAGGGTATGCTGTCCTCCTCGGCGAAAGCAAGACTAAGCAACAGTACGTACGCTGGTTCTGTACGCTTAGAACTGCAATATACATACCATCATACCATGGTATAAAGTCAGATTCGGTGTATTGAAACTCATCTCTGGGTGATCAAGTAAGCCACATTTGTAACAGGAGGACCAGAAATCCTGCTTGCATAGAGCTTCTAATGAGCTACTTGCTATATTTGAGGAATTCTAAACCAATGCGTTAACGATCATGTCGAACCCGCTTAATGATCCATATTAATCATAGACACCGCTGAACGTAGACTAGAAAGAAACACAACCGGCTTTCAGTATTTCAATATTTCAATCTATGTTGCTACGATGACATAAAGGTGACCAAGTATTTAACATTTCATAATTATTTCGTAATTCATTAAAATATGCACAACTCACTTCGCAAGACCTTGCCAGATGATGTGGTATTCTTTGTCAAATGGGTTTCCTACTGAGCAACTAAAGTACAACAAAAGGCATTAGCCAAATAGATCGAGAGAAGACAGTCTACTGTTACATGTTTTAAGTGACCACCTGTGTTCAGAGACCACCTGTAACGGGTTTTTAAATCTACAATTTACCTGTCTTAAGCGACCATTTATATTAAGCATTCGCTCTCCAGTAGTTGCTTAAGACGGATTTGACTATATCAAAATTCAAAAACGTCCTGGTTAGTCTTTAAATTCAGTATAAGACTGGTTAACATGGACAAATATGGACTTTGAAATATTGAATTTTGGGAGGGGCACGTTAAATTAAACAAAACAACTCAACAAACAGACAATTAAACGTACATGAATGACAACAAATAAATTAGCAAACAAATAAAAAACAGTACAAAATAGACAAATAGTAAAGCAGATAAATCAAACAAACAAACAAATAAACAAACAAACAGTCAAGGATGGGTCATCATAAAACTCCACATATTTAGAAGTTGGTGACCCAATTAGTAATCTCACCGAAACACGCCTGATTCAACAGAAAGAAGCATTCTGAAAAATAAAAACAAAATATATCAAAAGGTATTGGGTCAATATGTCATAAACTCATAATTAATCCTCTTAGATTGTGATCCAGAGCTCTTTTAAAAACTGCAGATGAAGGAAATTTCATCCAATATATTTCAAACCATTAGAGTTACTCTCCAATCAGTAACTGAGGATTCTTTCTCAGGAGCCCCCAATCTATACAATTTCCAAAAACACTAGAAAACATTCCAGAATAATTGACATGCTACTACCAGTGATGTTTTGTAAATCACAGAAGTAGGGGGTGAACTTAAAATGGAGAATAAGAAGGGGGCAAAGCCCCGCCCCTCCCTGAATGGCCCTTGATAGGGGGATTCGGGACATGCTCCCCCGGGGAAAATTTTTGGAATATTCACCCTTCAAAACGTCTCTGAACCAATTTTGATGGTGATATGCAGGGGTGCATGAAGTGTAACTTATTCTGGATTTCACAAGGTTGATTTACAAATCCATTGTTTGCCCATAAATCCAGTGTGACTCCAGTCATTTCTGCGAACTGAACTCAAAAACAAATCATTTGAAGAAAAGCAGCTTTGCTGTAGGGTCGCTATTTCAATTTTGTACACCCAGTATTGAAAAGGGATTGTTGTTATAACCAAGGAATAGGTGCATAAGAACTTTTTCATCGTTTTTACTAAATACAGTATGCTTACAAGATTTTTAAGAAGTGAGGGGACGGCATTCCCCTAAAACAAAATAGTCGGCGGACGGTGGTCCTCCGCATTCTCCCTCCAAATCATCACTGGCTAGTACCTAAATAACAGTGCAAGTAGCCTGCGTTCAGACAAACCACTTTTTATGTGAAATAGTACGTCTACGCAGTTGTGCAAGCTTTCGTGTTCGCCAACTACCAGTTTCTTCAGGGTATTGTATTGTAATTACTTAATTTGAATATATTCTTGTCTGACAAGACCCTTCCTTGGTATGGAGACAAGACGGAAATCACATCAGCATTCTTTTGTCAAAAATGTTTGTACCGGTATTTAAAAAGCACCTGATTAATTACTTCTGCAGGCAGATCACGTCGGGCACCAAAGACTTGTCAGGCTGCTAATGAAATGTTGCTAGGCATCAGCCAATCAAAAAAGGCAGAACGATTATCCAATCACAACACACTACTCCGGAGTTGGTAGTTGACGAACAAGAAAGCTTTCACAACTGTGCAGACGTACTATTTCATAGAAAAAATGTCTACGGTGCAAGCTGCTTAAATTATGCAAAACAAAATACAAACAAAATGCATTTTATATATAAGCAAAATGTGCATATATCTATCTTTATACTCAATCTTTATTAAACCGGGATTTCTTAAGAATAACTTACAAAACATAATCGATTTGCATATAATTGTGAACTGAATAATGGCATCTAGTCCTTTTAAAGGCCTCCAACGAGGCACATCAAAACTCACTTGCTGTTAAAAAGAGAGATTGTTCGTGCAGACTAAAGAGGGTGTGTCTAGCTCAATGGTAGAGCAATGGACTGGCAATCCAGAGATTGTGGGTTTGACTCCCACAACATGTCTTAGTTTTGTGTTATGAGCAACTTCAGTTTCAAACAAAAACTCAACTCACACAGGCGCAAACAAAAACATGTTTGTCTTCAACAAAGGCGCCAGGCAAATATTTTAGAATCAAACTACAGCATGCGACACTGGCCAAAGATGCGTAGCAGCTTGGACCAGCTAGTGTTTGGTAGATCTCTAGGCATAAATAGGCAAGACGGCAATACGGGTTTACCTTTCTGCTGAGATTTCCTCCGACTGCTTTACCGTCAGACCAGCCTTTCGAAATGCATACTCTGACTGAACACGAAATGCAACAGTGTGTAGTTGGTCATTTGTGCTAGGGGATTTAGAATGATCTCCTGATTTCTAAGAAAATAGAGAAAGAGATGTAAGATGTTATACAAATAGAAACAATATACCTAGAATTACCATTCCTAATAGGCATTGTAGGATTTCATCAGTGTTAGCCAGTAACGAAGTAGTTTTACTTCGTTACTTTACTTGAGTAAAAAAAAGTAATTTACTGGTAACGAAGTAAAATTTTTGGAGAATAATTTTCTAATCACTTTTCTTAATATTTTTCCAGAAAAGTACTTTTTTACTTCGTTACTTTCGAGTGCTCCAAGAAAATTGCTTTCTTTCCGGAAACTGAAGGACGCTGTCCTATTGTTTCTCAAACAACAGATCTCGGATGTTCCAGCTGTGTTTTGACTCGCGGCTTAGACCTAAAAATCATGTGTTATCAGTTGTCTCGGTTGGCAGGAATCACGTGCTTTCCCAACTCTTTAAATATCAAAATATTTAACTGACTTTTATTACCGTTTAAAATGTTACTTGAAATTACTTTACTTTTCTCAGAAAAGTAGTTTTAAATGGCATTACTTTTCTACTTCACTTAAGTAAAATATTTCGATAGTACTTTTCTGGCTACTTGGGTAAAAAGATGAGAATACTTTTTACTTTTACTCAAGTAAAATTATGCAGTACTTTGGTGAACACTGGATTTCATGTCGTTCTCTCGCTGGTATTTTACTTGTCCTGAATTATTAGTAGGCTATTGAGTATTTTGTCGTCTAGTTGTCCACTGGTGTCACTGCTACTCTTTTTTTTCATAGCAGTATCATGATATAGCGGATGCATGTATGTATGTATTTTATTTGCTTCAAAAACTCGTATTCTACTGTGCAAGTCAATAAAAGAACAAGCAACAGTTACCATTAGGCCTAAAGGTATGTTTTACAGAATTCCGAGTGTCTAAATAATCAGTACAAATAAAAAATATTACAGAAAATCATTACCTAAAACTGGCTCTTACCACTAATGTTTAGGATAAAAAATATACAATTCAACTCACAAATGGCGATTGAGAGGCAGAAAATACCAGCAACTTGATAAAATGAGCCCAAATAGAACAGAAATAGGCTGCAAATTGCGAAGTGTCCTACTTGCCTCATCGGGAAGAGAAGTCAGCCAAGAACCATAAACCTGCTTGTACAAGATTCTGCACGGTCCAGGATCAATTGTGTGTATCAAAATTGCTAAAACCATGGCTGAAAAAGTCGTGCATTACAAGTTTAAAACTATCTCAACAAATCCTCTTTTTATTCGTCCGCCATGATTTCTGTGTTATGATGATCACGTGGCGATGAAAGAGGCTACATATTTTGATAACGAGTCTCAATATAATAATAATAATTAAATTTCATTGTTAATACATTGAATGTTTATGTATTTTATTAATATATTAATTTATTGTTTAAATGTCACATTTTATAGGAATAGATTGGAATACGATAAAGCTGACAAACTGCGAATTTGACTAACAAAAACACAGTAGGGAGATTTTAAAAATATTTGGGCAAATACAGTATTTATACAGTATCCTATTTAGGGCTAATTTAGGGCGAATATTTGTACTGTACTGCATGTCCTGCACAGTACAATATTTGGTCATGTCTCACGTGTAATTTCACCATCAAATGGCTTTATTTGACATGTATCCATCAATATTCTAGTCCAATCATTATTGCTGTTTATTTAACTTTAGTCCGATCGTTGTCAGTATCATTGCTTGATTTCAGGAACCTTATTGTTCCTGGTTGTAGATATTAGACTAAAAGACTTTCAGATAAACATAGGAATGAAGGTGGTTTTAAACAATCTAGCTTAATTGATTACAAAACATTGCGTAATTTTAAGCGTTCAACATATAGTTCATAAGTCAAAATTGCATCTGAGACCAGGAAAAATCAACAGCTTAGGAAAATGAGCCTAAACAGAATAGACATATTACTGTAGGCTACATATATCAATTGGTGACAGTAAATTGACAGATTACGAATTGTATGTTACAGTGAAACCTGTCTATAATGGTCATCTTTTAGACATGAGAAAAATGATCTTTATAGTCAGGTGGCCTTTCTGTCCAGGTTGATTTCTATGGAAAGTGTCATTTGGGGGTTATGAAGAGTGGCCTTTATACACAGGCGGCTGCTCTCTAGAGGTGGCAGCTAAAATACAGGTTAGATTGTAATCAGTACGATTCAGCCAAGAGTCATAACATATCACTTACGTTTTGGTCAAAACATTTCACAAATAGAATAACATTTGTAACAGCAACGCCCTTTTTAACCACTAAAGACACGCCTTAGCAACGGAATTTTCCGTTACGTCTTTGGATATTATATATTACTAAAAGTTATAACTGTTAAATTTACCGCAAGGCGATCATAAAAGATAAAGAATAAGTTTGAAAGATACAATATCATATTTAGGGACGTAGACTAACACAACGAACTATTTAGGGAGAATAATATAAGAGAAAAACTCAAAATGCAGCTTTTAATTCATGCGTTGAAACATCCTGATCTACAATGCAGAAGAATGGAAAGAGAAAGCAAAACAATCGACGCAAGCCCGCACCGCGGCTTGTTACAATATGCCATCTGCATTCATTGCCCTGACGTCGTCTATAGCAAGGAATTGTATGGTCACAGAGTGATAAAACCAGCAATGCTGATTGTAGCAGCGTTCAAGCAGCGGCTGATTAGCCATCCACGTTTTCCACAAACCAAAAACTCGCACTTTGATTGTACAATACTGAGAAGAAGAAATTGGATAAACTTGAAACTCAGCAGTTCTATAATGAGGATAAAAATGTTACCAAAGAAAACAACTCTAAAATCTTAATGATAAATAATCTTGTTAACGTTTCGAATGGTTTCTTACTTATTTATGGCTAATTGCAACAAACAAGTTGTTCCGTAATTGGCTGCATTTGATTTCCAACGAGGCTACGGTGTAATTTGAAAGGAGGCTAGCTACACGTGCGCCACATTTTTCTGTCGAAGCCAGAATGCCTTTCTGAGAGGACAACCAGACCGCTTTTAAGGATGTTATTATTTGATTTAGGCGATGTACTGTACATGTACGAGTTTCAGAGGCTTCAAGAGAGAAACAGAGGCTACTTTTGTGCATGAGCATTGAGTTATATTCTTTAATCTTCCAAATGAAAGATTTTCAAATTAATATCAGGAATATTTTATCCTATTTCTATTTTTGTGGGTCCCCTGCTAGACTTTAATTATTATTCACGATGGGATCTGTGGGGCAAAGCTTCTCCCCTATTTCACGTCCCTATAGATCTCTTGTTTTGACCACAGTCAGATTCTAATCTGTATCAGATGAATAAAACCGTGCATATAAAGAGCACACACCGTCGGCTTGTGCCTACATTCTATAAAAGACCGAAGCATGAACAAAAACTCCACAATAACTTAATCTCGTTCTTACAATGCTGTAATTTATACCTAATGAAAACAGGCGATTAATATCCGCTTTGCTTAATTAAACCCCAAAACATATTAATTCGTGATCCAATTATGTGATCGATAAAGCCCACAAAGGCATCAGCTTAAATTTCTATTTACAAGATAGTCTCGTGTAGTAATTTTAATTTTTCCAACGTGTGATGTGATAGTCTACGCTCATACGATCCATGATCTTTACAATGCCATACATCTCTTCTTGTTTTTATACCCGTTGTAAATGTATGCAGACTGTCATGTTGGATTTGGTTATCAATATTCTGATAGACACCCGTTGCAGAACCGTTCTTCCCAGATGCGTCACCGTTTGCTTTCCATGTATCGTAAATCCAGGAAAAACCATTCGCTTGTTCTGTTGGCCCACATGAAAGCATGCCAGATTTTGCGCTAACGACAGTCGTTTTACGAAATTCTGAATTCAGCTGATAGTCGTTACATCTTTTACCCCACAACATTTGTCTGTAGGCTTTACGGAACGAAGAATTTGCACCTCCGTAAATCCATGGATTCAACACCGAGTTTGTATATGTCAACATGTAGCAAATAAAAATGACAATATCGCTTGGGCTCGTTCCGAAATCGGTCAACAACCAAACAAGTTGACTCGGCAGCATACAAACACCAAAAACAATTGCCACCATGATAAACATTTTCAGAGTGCGTTTTGTTTGTTTATGTCTCTCCAGTGAGGTCTCGTTTGAATACTCCGACACGGACAGTTTTGCGGTGATCTTCCGACGTAAACCATTTATTACCGACACGCGACGAGGGCGTGTTTGCGATTTCAACGCTGTTCCATTAACTCCATTTTGTTGCACCAACTGAGCATACCGAGCGGCCACAGCGGCAGAATGCTGTTCAGCAATACGAATAGTTTCACAATTCTGCACGCGAATTCTATTCCACGCAATTGCAGACAGACATACGATGACAGGTAATGGTATCCCATACTGTATCAGGAATAAAAATACCGTGTAAATTCTCCTTGGTGTTCGTGACCATGTTTCGTTACATTTTGGATAATCTCCATCAGCCAATGTCAAATGAGAAGCGTAAGGAATAACTGATAACAGTGAGAACGAATGCAATATCACTAAAATACAAGTGATCTTCTTCTTTGTCAAAACAAAACTAAACGGATGAACGATAGCAATGTATCTTTCCACAGCAATCGTTAATAATGTCAAAACGACAGAATTCATTGCCATCGTTGCTAAGGGCCACAATGCGTAGCAACCAATCCGACCAAAGTAAAATGTTCCCGTCTCGTCGTTGATTATAGCAACCGGAATACTAAGCGTCACCAAACATATGTCACATAGAGACAAATTCAGCACGAATACATTAGGAAATGTTCTCTGTCTTCTGAATTTTACGATGGAGCAGATAACTAGTAAGTTCCCAGATATCGAGAACAACAGGATTACCCCGTAAAGAATTAGTTTGACCGTGCGAACCGCCTCGTGAGACGTCAGATCTTCAAGTATAATAGACGAGTTGTTGCTCATCGCTCACCTATATACCTCGGCAATACTCCAACGTCTGTTTAAGTAAGTCTTTAGCTCATGGACTAGCTTTGACTACGTGTAAACCAGTGACTTTGCCCTTGTTGCATACCATTGTATTATCAGCTCACGCAAATGACATGCCCAACAGGTCTTGCGATACACTCTTTGAACAACACTTATTAATGATCTTGGTATTGGCTCTCCGGCTTCACTTTGTAACGAGTAACAGTTGCAATAAATTTAATTGGAAGTAACAGACGATATCCAGTTAGCATATGATTGCGAAATGTCTTCAGATTTTCCGCTCCGTTTCCTTTTGTAAGTGAAGGATCTTCCCGCACGCTGGTGACATGTGGGTCCGTTCATTTGCTTCACAACAGGGCGGAAGAGAAGCTGCACACTCGGTGCCTTCTTTACACACGGCAGGTGAACATGAGAATATTTTCACATCATTTGTAAATTGTAATAAACAGCCGATGTTGTCTTCTTTTAACAAGATTGCAGTGATCTCAATGATATTTTTCAACGGTTACTTGGCCACGGCTGTGGTTACCCTCTGGTGAGAATCAACAACGTTATGCCGCAAACCTGTCAAAGAATAAGATAAAAATAAAAATGTAGGTCATTCAATAGCAGTGAAAGTAAACACATAAATGCCAACTATTGTCCCTCACCAGCAGCGGAATAACCCCATGTAATTTCTACACCAAAGACTGCTCTATGCTCTTACATACGTATTTAACATAATTATTCGTACAATACACAGCTGATATGCATAGCTAATCCACCTGTTTTCTTCTCCTAGTGCAGGCGTCTGAGAATCTCACTTAAGTTCAATTTCAAATTTAATTTTTCAATTCAATTCTGCTTCATTTTTTAATTTTAAGACAATCTTGCGTGAAATTACTTAAATATTTACTTACATATTATTAATCTGGAACACCAAGCCTGAAAAGCATCGAATTTCTCTTACATTGTGTGGAATAAAGACAGTTGGCATAAATTGATGTTTTCTAGAAATGAACAATTTATTTTAATTGTTTTAAATCTTATTCTTTGACGATTTGCTCCATGCATCTTTTATTTATCATTGCAATAAAAGGAATATCGCACTATGGTACTACAGGATCAAATTCGTAACAATTGCCCATCTAAATCATGCGCTATATGTGTCAATGATTTATTTACATACGAAGTCAGCAAGTATGCCATGCGTGGTCATTCCATGAAGCTGAATAACAGCCAGTCCGTGCAAATGCAACTAATTTTATCAAGAACTTCTTTTCCTCCCGTGTGGTCCCGTGGAGGAACTATCTACCTGATGATGTTGTCACTGCGCCAACATTGTCTTATTTCAAACATCGTTTAGACAAAATATATTTAGTAAAATACTGTAAACTTTTATAGGCTGTATGTAAGTGATATTTATATCCTGTATTTGCCTGTGGTGTTCAGTTTATGGAAAATATATCAAATCAATCAATCAATCAGTCAATCAATCAATCAATCAACAATCAATCAATCAATCAATCAATCAATCAATCAATCAATCAATCAATTACTCAGCGGTTTATTGTATTCGTAGTTAGCAAAACCTTCATGTTATTATGACCTGCTCAGTTCGCTCTCATCTATTATTGACATTTTCCAGTACTAAGTATCGCATTATTAACTATCAAGGCTGGAAAATCTCAATTAAGAGCATTTTGAAGTTCAAACCATCGAACCTTTAAACTATTTACTATCACATAATATCATAATATTTTAATAGTTTGTATATCCTAAAGGTTGGAAATTTAAGATCCAGAACAATTTATTAGTTAGTTAGATCAACGAAAAGTTTGAACGTTTTATTTTTTGTATTAAATCAATTGAGATGTACCAATTATCTATTCCGAATGGAATGAAATAAAGTTATCAATAAAGGTTGGAAATTCCGTACTTGCGAATGAGTGGCAGGTGCTGGTTCGATCATGCATACATACATACATACATACAATGAGTACATGTATAGCTACGATTTTTCATCAGAAATCTGGTTACCATTTATCTGTTCGTTGAAACTTAAAAGAGCTAGGATCAGTTTTTAGATGATATTTTTGATATAAATTACTGTACTGCATCTGACGTTATCATGAAAACATACAGTATCATAGAAAGGAGCTTTTCGATTGCACAAATACAATACTTATTACAAAAGTTACAATATATAATAACGTATTTTTGTATGTGTGTCTATTAGTTCAGGTAGGAAAATAAAATAAAGAGAAAATTAAAACAAAAACTGACCCTAAGTTCATCATCATCATCATCATCATCATCATCATCATCATCATCATCATC
>OFHS01004811.1:0-13050 GCA_900245855.1 Calvadosia cruxmelitensis
AGTCAACGTTCAGAGGTCGATATCTCTGCTTTTTGTTCTTCGAATGTTGCATACGATTACGCATCTGCCTAGCTACACCATGGCTACACTTTTTGATAAGCACCCTAAAAGGCTATTTCAATGTGGTCCAGAGTGAAATAATAAAGGTTGAATGACCAAACCAACGCCCTGAAGTTTGCAAGAAGAGTTGCCACGATGGGCCGAGAGTTTTTTGCTGAGTTGTCTGAGGACGCCTTGTGAAACCTGACTCCTCTTGCTTCTGAGAATGAGTGACAAGGCGGTGCTTTCGCATCTGCTCGCCATCACCGCTAGTGCGGTTCAAGTCGCTATGCGGCAGAACACAAAACGATGATTCGAGAGTTCTAAACGTGCTTCGAATTGATTTTCCTTTTGCATGCAACGTTTTTACCCTATTTCACAACTTTTTTGCGTTGATCCCGGTAACATTTTGAAAGTCGACTTTTTTTAACCACCCTACTGTATATGCTACGTAATTGTTACAATCTACAAATTTAAATATGGTCGTAAATTTACACTTGGCTTATTTTATTTGAGCACTACAGTTAACTTTGCTTATATTCACAGGACCCTTGGGATTATGTAAAAATGAAATTGTAAGCCGACTAGGAGAGTGTGCCTGTATTTTGTTTTGTCTTATTCCTATCTATAAATGGAAGAGGTACAATTATACCCTTCAATGTAGTGACTAATTTCATGTTACTTTAGACCAGAAATTGTTTTTTATTGACCAATTACATAAATAGCTGCATTGACATACCATTCACGGCCTGTGGGCTAAGTTTCCCTTCAGAGCGACTCCCGTTGTCAGATGGCGACAGTGGGGCTTCCGTCTCAACCATGTTTTCATCGTTGTCCCAGTTGTCAATTGACTTGTCACTTCGTGGCAGACTATGTTCCTTTTCATACTCTTCTAAGACATCATGAAGATTAAAGCGACGTCGATAATTAACAAAGAAGTTTTTGCACTGACTAAAGTTCTTGTTGCCTAGAACTTCAGCCATTGCGTTGAAATCCTTGCCATACTTTCGAATACCTAGAACAAAGTCATATCTTTTGTTATCATAAATCATTATTAAATTCAATCACAAACTAATTTATCAGATGTCTTCATTGATGGAGTTCACACAAACACACAAACACATCAGTATATTTAAGACATATAAACACCTTAATACAATGTGTGGCTATAAACTATATTACATCTATAAACGTTTCAATTAAGGCAGGTATTTCTTTATTTATTTCTTGTTCTAATTCATCAAACCACAGCCTTAATTGCTTATTTGCTTGAAGCTCCTCAATCTGATCTCACGCTAGGTACAGTATCTGATTGTGTAATACGCCAAATTTCTAGCACTAATTAGTTGTGTTATAAACTTATAATGCAATCTCTGGTGATGCCCATTGCCCAAGTGCTGTTTTAAATTGCATAAGATGTGCTACAACTGCAGATGTGAGAAAAACTGGTAGACAAGCTTGCACACAAAATCGGCTTATACATAGTAGTGTACGATACAGTGAAACCTGTCTATAATGGTCACTTTTGGGACCTGAGGAAAATGACTGCTATAGACAGGTGGCCTTTCTGTTCAGGTTGATTTCTATAGAAAGTGTCATTTTGGGGTTACAAAGAGTGGCCTTTATACACAGGTGGCTGCTCTATAGAGGTGATCGCTAATACAGGTTTGACTGTAATTACAAATTGGATACCATGTACAAACCATTAATGATCCAACCTGTCTTAAATTAAGTATTATTTAATTTAGTTTTGTTCGGGTTTTTCACAATACAATTTACATGCAAGCGTTCGGCATACTAAACGCTTGGCACATAAAGAAGCATGCATAATGTCATACATTAATACATAAATGTAAGCATTTATACTTACATTGGACAGCCATTAGTAACTCTTCATTGGTCCATCGTAAATTTACCTTTGTCGATGCCTGCAGTGGTGACAGCACATGAAATTAGTCTAAACATTCTTACTGACTAGACCATACAAAACATAGGAATACTTGTCTTGAACACTACAGAATCGAGTGATACTCATTTCTCGGTATTTTATTGACTTGTCAGAAATATATTTATATAACTGCCAAATTATGGGATGCAAAAGCAATCGCGAGACTGCAAAGGGACTTCACAGCGCCTGAAGTAAGCTACAATTATCCCGAATCCAATCAAACATGCATCCTATATTGATCATGAGTATCGGTAACCATATTGCATTTGACAACGACACCCTTTCAAAGTAAATGAAAATAATGATATTTATAAAATACACACACAGTACTCTACTAATTAGTTCTCAACTGTCACTAGAAATTGTGCAATCAACACAAACATACGTCTGGGAGTCTAAATATGTCAGCATCGCCATCCAATGCATGCTTCTGTTGTTCTAATGTTTGTTTCTTTGTTTGAATCTGTCGACGCAAGTTGATCAAATCCACCTCGAGTGGACGGACGTGGCTGTCACCGTGCATATGTGACACTGCAATTAAGCCATCGTGTGTCAGAACCATGCCCTAAAAATACCACAATAAAAGTAGGAAAATAATAAGAAGAATGGACAGACTGACACAAGCATACATCTAACATCTGTATTGGTTACATTGCAAATCAATCTTTCAAAGTTGTCTTCAGAAACTGATGTAGATTGCATCAGCGGCAGGTCTTCTACAATTGTTTTTATTTTGCTCCAAAACAAGGGATTAACTTATGGCTAATACCCGTACTAACATCGTTAAGACTTAACCTCATGTGAATTTAATCATGTTTGTATTGGAAGAGTGACATTTCAGTCAAACTGAGTGTACAGTTGTCAGTTAACAAACGGCAGCTTCTTTTTACTGAAATAAATGCTGAATGTATGTTGTTCGTTAGTGCCGTCGTTCTGTTTGTGATGACCAGTGGTGGATTGACTACTTTAGTTTTGTAGTTCGCTACAATTACGACTACTCTCTAAAAATGTAGTTCGCTACAACTACTCGCTACTTCTCCCAAAAAGTAGCTATAACTACTTCGCTACTGACTACTTTCATTTTCTTAAAAAGTCAATCAGAAACAAGAATTTTGGCTTTCCATCATTATCATTCACAAAATATACGACTTCTTATGCAAACAAGACTTTAATCACTGGCATTATCATGCTACTTTTGAGCCAATTCTATAGTTCTAGTGGGCAATCTCATGTCAGCTTTCAAGCCGTTTTCAGGAAACACTGTGCTACCGTCTCGGAATTTTCAAAATCCAGATGTAAATGTATGTGGAAAAAGTAGCTAAAGTGATTATCCTAAATCAAAAAGTAGTTTGCTAAAAACTACACTTCTTTAGTTAAAAAGTAGTTCGCTACAGCTGAAACTACTTTTTGAAAAATGTAGTCAAATACTACTTCGCTACACAGAAAAGTAGTTCGCTACAAGTAGCTAACTACTTGTAGTTCGCTACTTCCCCCACTGGTGATGACTGATAGTCAGTGGCGTAGATAGCGGTCCTGCTTGTCCTGCTGAGCAGGACCAAATGAAATTCAGTCGTAATTGGTATTTGCAGTAAATGAGATAATGATATCTTCAAAATCCTCAAGGTAAATTCATCTTGCCTTCAATGACTTGAAATCAGGTTATTTTTGTCTTTCGGAGGCCCTACGAGTTTACTGAAATCAATAAATTGCCGCAGTCCTGCTCATTTCATTCAGCAGAAGTGACGTAACTTCTGCTGTGCTTTGATTGGTTGAGTCGCACCTAGCGCTATTGTTTCTGCATTCCATGCGGTCCAAAAATGGACCTCTAGTCCTGCTATTCTGAGGAGCAGGAGTGAGCAAACAGCACTGCTGGAAGCTATCTGCAAAGCCCTGCGACTGCATTGTTTGACTACAGATCATACAGATGCACAAGCTACGGCAAGCAACAACTTCGCAACTGGGTTCTCTTGACAAGGAGCGGCAAATTGCTCAACTTTCTCTCTCAAAATGTTAGCAAACTATTTTATTTGAAATGCATTTGCAATTAGCACACTCACAACAGTAGCAAAACGAGAGGAAATAATTAGCTTAGTCTAAAGGTCCCAGGCTGGAAATTCGTTGAGCAGGACCAACATCTGGGAGCTGGCTATGCCGCTGCTGATAGTCGGATATTAATTTGAATGTTCCCCAGCTTATCATTAATGATAGAGTTGCTTAAATCGTTGTAGCAATAAATCTGTTTCCCTGTTTTGATGATGCACTAGGGGATTGAGTATCAGAGTATGGCACAGTAACCATAATCTTTTATCTCACCTTTGGTGCCTTCTTCTTTAGTTTGCCCTGCGTGCTCTTGTGCATTGGCGTGGGATTGTTGCCTTGAAGGATTGTTACTTTGGGACGCATTACATTAGTTTGCCTGAAAAAGATACAAAGATATCAACTTTTAATCATTGCGTCAAACTTCAAAGCCAATGTTGCAATTGATAGATTAAAAGTGCATTACGAAATTCACAGTAACAGCCTCATCTACAAATGAACAATACGCACCTCCAGAATTGGAAACACTGTTGACACAAGAGGCCTTTCGGTGTCCGCGGCAGCTGTGTTGATTGCGCAGAGCATCCAGCACAGATCTCTGGGTTTCCACTTGCCATCCTCAATGAGTCATGTGACATTATTGAGTTCTAAAGAGGCGAACAATGAAAATGTGTAATTCACTATTAATACAAGTAAAAAGACAAAGGTTTTACAATAGCAGAAATGTGATATGCACAAACACAATGTGTCTGTGCAATGTTGACCATTTAATATTGCCTATTCCTTTTTATGAGAACAAAGCAGAGCAAATAATTTTCTTTGTGAGTTGGTGCAGAAATTTGTGCATTGACTAAGTAAAACTGGCATGAGCACGATTCATTTACAAATTGACACAAACAGATGATCATCTTGAGCACATAGGCCCTGTTGTAAACAGTTCTTACTGGTTGTTGTGAAGCCATGCTGTTCCGTATCCTGCCATTATTAATGCGAGACTGAAGAAAACAAAACAAACACAGCATAGGTTAAAGTGGGAGCAACAAAGGTGTTATTCTGAGAGTAAAAATTGTGTAGAAATAAATTTCATGTAATCTCTATTTAGAGGAAAGTGGACTCTTCACAAATTGTGGTGTCTCTTATCATAATCAATATTTAAGCACACTGTTAATTCTACAGCGCAGCAAACATCTGATAGACCTCCTTACAAGTTCTCCAACTTTGACAAAGTGAAAGTCACCTGGTGTAAAAGTTGTGTTGATATAGTGTGAACTTGACAGTGTAAATCAAAGTAATCTACATGGTAATGTGTCAGTAATGTGTCATCGTCTGAAGCATACTGAGCGTGCCATACCCCTGATTCTTTTTCTGGCTCAAAATCGCTATCGCTAGTGTCATCATCTGGAGCATCACTCTCGTTGTCGCTAAATGCCATGCTGAAACTTCATCAACAAACACAACAATTAAATTGCATATTTGTACAGGTGGCATCTCGATTGAAACTCACCAAAGGAACATTCCATTACTTACTTTCCAGGGTGTTTTTGTGCCGACAGCCGTCTTGCTTGCCTGTCCATGAGACTTGTTCTGTTTCTGATCTTCTTCCATGAGTAATAGTATTTGACAAGTGTGCCAATGCTTTTGTCAGGTAGCTGTTGAACATAGGGCAGCGCACAAAGAGCTAAAGTCAATCTTGAATGATATGGAATAAATAAAATGCATATATTTCCAACTAACGTAAAATTATTATTGCTTCTCCTCATTCTTAACCCTTGTCCTGCTCATAAAACTAGTTAAAAACAAAGACTTGAAGTAGCTTTATGGATTGCTGATTGGTTGATCACCAGGGAATAAATATTTGATTGGTTATATGTTGCTACTTTTGACTTTCTTTGAAAACGTGCATACACGTCAAAAGCAAGACAAGGGTTAATAGCAAATAACAGAAATTTGGCTAGATAATGTTCCTAATGATTTCTTTGTCACTGTGGATTTATACTTTCTTCAGTAACAAAAACAGCCATTAACCTACCTGAGCTTTGATCTTTGCAAAACTCTTTCCATATGATGAGAACGATTGTTCAAAGATCACTTTGTCTTCCATACTCCATTCATCTGCAAAGAGGCAATGATATATCTAAACCGGCAATACCAAACATGGCACACAAGCATCTTCTGGGCTTACAAAACGCTCCATACCTGGCAATGGGGTGAAATTTTGCAGATCCTCCACAGACTTTTCGATGTTGTACTTGTGCCAATATAACATACCTAATGCCTGGTCAATGGGAGAGAGCAGGTTATTCTAACCACATAATGATGGCAGCAGTGCAACCTTGTAACTATCACTATGGTTTTCCAGCCAAACATAGTGACAATTGTGATAATAACGAGGTTACAGTAGATAGATGATAGATAGATAAAATAACATGTCAACCATAATCAAGTGAGATTGCACTGTACAACAATAGTTGTATAACTAAAAAGTACCATTTGTGGAAAATAATTACATTAATTTCTCAGACGTTCAAAAGGCGATAAAACAAGTTTAACACAAGCAAAGACGATGTTCCTTGCATCTGTATCTTAATTGCAATGGTGTCAAATAGCAGTCAATATTAGCAGACTTGTACGTACAAGTTGAGTCATTAATTGTGAATTGTACATACTTGTTCCATATTGTAGCCATGCTTGTCCTTTGAGGTTCGAAGGTATTCGTCCACTGCAACATAATGAGTCAACGATCAACCATTCATTCGGACTATTATGCCAAAAACAAAATGAACTCCTATCAACTTAAATTTTAAACTTATTTGTTATCCAGACCAAAACATCTGCTCTATCAAATCAAACCTCAAAATCTCAGCATGATTTTTTAAGAAATATCACACTAAAATGGTGCCTTTGCTTTGAAAACTATGTTTTACTGCAGATGCAAACAATGGTTGTAGGATAAATTCATTTCAGGCATGTTCAAATCCAGATAACAACAGAAGAAACATTCCAGGCCAGTTGAATTCACAATGATTGCTTGCTGGTAGCAAAATATGACAGGTTGTGAAAGTATATAGCATATATTATTATCTGCAAATCTGGCAAGTAACAGCATGACAATCTAACATTTGCCATGATTTTAGATTATCAGCATTTTTCTGATTCTACAATAATGAATAGCTGTAGGAACTATTATTTTATTTTTACAGTATTGTGTATGTTTGTGTTACATATTCGCTATAGTCTGACGTCATTATGTTATGTAATAATAACACATGTTGAACCCTTGGTTGAACCTAGCCTCATTCATTTACATATTAATTTTAGAACAAGTTGAGCTGCGGTCACGAATCCGTCTGATTCGTTGTCTTGTTTCACCTCCTAGCCATCCCTTCTTGTTATCCTGAACCCACAAACATTATCATATTAAACTAGTAGTAATAAATGATGGCTTGCGTGAATTTTGTAAAAGTGCAATATGGGAACAGTTTGTCCTTGTTGATGCAACCAGGGAGAGCTTAATTTACAAACAGCTACATTTGCAGCGACATAATTACAAAGATAATAATTGGGCAAAGATAAGTGACATGCAATTATTTAAGATATGTCCTGCTCATAAAACTAGTTAAATGAAGACTTGATGTCGCTTTATCGATTGCTGATTGGTTGATCGCCAGGGACTAACCTGGGACTAACTATGTGATTGATTATATGTTGCTACTTTTGAATTGCTTCGAGAACGTGTGTACAAGTCAATAGCAGGACAAGGGTTAAAAAAGAAAGACAATTCTCGTACATTTGGAATCAGCAATACTTGCACAGGGGGCCCAGACTTGCGTAGGATCAGGCTTGTTGTCTTCATCAGGGCCATCTGGATAATCAGGAATGTAGAAAATAAATACAAAATAAATAAATGCACAATTACAAACAAATGAGCAAATTCAAGCGTCAAACAATGACTCGTGCCAAGCGTAAGGAGCAATTCTGTGCGTAACGAGTGAAATTTGAAGCGACGGCGAGCAGATCAATAAAGATCAATAATCGGTTGCAATGAAAGACAACAATGAAGTTGCTCCGAACAACGAACGTTTGACAACAGCAATTCCTACAAACAAATGCAACGGACGGATTTCATATTTGTAAAATTAAAGCACACCTTGGACACTAATTGGAATGACTGCTTGATATTCTTCCCCAACTCGCATTCCTGGCTCTAAAAAAGAAAATATAATTCGTGAGAGTTGCCACGCATATTTCAACGGAGCAGTATTTGACAGGTGGGACGGTTTGACTGACGGAGAACGAATACTTTTGCATAAAACTGGAATACCGGCAAGCGACAAATTCCTTTAAACGCCACAATGATACTTTTAATTTTCTTTTCGCACCGATTTAAACTATAAGGTAGCAAAATCAGAGTAATCGTCTTTAGCTGATACAATATATTCCATCTCACCGTGTTCAGTCTCGTCACCACTTTCGCGGCCAGCTTTCGACTCGTTCCCTTCACCCTCGCTGGACTTGACCATTTTGGCACTGCTGTTGTGCAACATGAGTGCAATTTAAGTAGTACTATGGCTCTATGCCGTTTCAAAAGTGAACAACGATTCCAAGGTAATCTTGCTGCATATCTGATCAACAAATCCTTGCCATTGTGAGGTTCGTTGTGGTTCAGGTTTGCTGCTGCCACAGGCCAAGGCCGCCGGTTCAACAAAAGAAGCAACAAAAACACTGACTGACGGACGTCAACGCAACAGCCAATCAAAGCCACACACCAAAGTGAGACGAATATGGCAGCAGCCAATTAGACTTCGTTGATCAGAATGAGATTTCCCGCGTTACGAACGAGGCCTGGGCCTTCCTGAAAATCGTGTGCTTGAGGGCGGTGGTTGTTGTCGGAAGGATTTCTCTTATCTTTCTTTTTTTTTGAGCGAAATTTTGCCTGTTCAGTCGCGTCTGCTCCCCATTTGTTGCAGTTTTTGACTCACGTTTACATTGCTGACAAAGATGGCAAATCTTGAGAGTGTTGTGAAACGTTTGGAAACGGTTGCGACGAGGCTGGAGGCTGTAGGATTGAAATCCGGGAAGGGATCAAGTGCTGCTGCAAATGATGACTCGTCGGAAATGGTGGACGCCTACGACCAGATTTTGAAAAAGCACCTTCCGAGACTGCAGCAACTGACAGATACGATTGGAAGCAACGAATTAAAAGAGCAGGTAAAGAGCGTATCTGCAGCGTTTAACGCCCAGAGAGCTTTTCTTGTAATTGTATCAAAGTGTAAACCACCCAGTGCAGATGAGCTGGCAAAATTGTTGAAGCCAACATCAGCTGCCGTGAGTGCCATACAGGATCAAAAAGAAAAGAATCGAACAAGTAAGCAGTTCAACCATTTGTCCTGTTTGTCAGATTGGATTGCAGTGTTTGGTTGGGTATCTGTACCAGGAAAAACAGGGAAATACGTCAAAGAAACTTCGGCTGGAGCCCAGTTCTATGGCAACCGCATCCGCACAGATTTCAAAGGCAAGGACGACAATCACATCCAATGGGTAAACTCCATTCAACCAATCTCAGACGCCATGGAAGCATTCGCCCAGGAGTATCATGGAAATGGATTGGCTTGGAATGTTGGTGGTATTTTCGTTAGAGATGCCCCTACTGCCGGTGGTCCTCCTCCCCCACCTGCTGCTGCTGCCCCACCACCCCCACCACCTGGAAGTGCCGCTGCTCCTAGTAAAGGATCGGGCAAAGTAGCAGACGTGGGTGCTTTGTTTGCTGATTTGAACAAGGGATCTAACGTCACTACCGGATTGAAGAAAGTAGACCCTTCCATGCAAACACACAAGAATCCAGCTCTCCGTGCAGGTGCAAAGGTCCCAGCAAAGACTGCTGCTCCTGCCGGTGGGCCAAAGCAAACTGCCACAGTAAAAAGCAGTGCACCGAAGGCACCTGTCTTTCAGAAATCAGGAAAAAAATGGATGGTGGAACATCAAGTTGGCAACCGGGAAATGGTCATATCAGACTGCAATATGAAAGAAACGGTGTACATATACAAATGTGTAGACAGCGTGGTTCAAGTCAAGAACAAGATCAACTCAATCATCCTTGATAGCTGCAAGAAGACTGCTGTTGTCTTTGAAGATGTTCTATCAACTTGTGAATTTGTCAATTGTCAAAGCGTTCAAGCACAGGCTAATGGTGCCGTACCAACAATTTCCATTGACAAAACCGATGGATGCCAGCTATATGTTAACAAAAAAAGTTGCAATGCCGATTTTATCACCGCCAAATCTTCTGAGATGAATGTGCTGATGGTCAACGAAAATGGGGACACTACTGAATTTCCTATTCCCGAGCAGTTTAAGACAAAGTGGACTGGAAAAGGCCTGAAGACAGAGGTTTTAGACATTGTTGCCTGAGTGACAAGATGCTAGGAACACACATTTTGTAGAACTGTCTAACATCATGCGTGCTACTTGCAAAATTTTGACGAATAGTTTTGGTAATTTCACGGGGAATTCAATATGCGTATTTGTGGTTGTGAAATATTGTGATTTAAATTCACCAAAAATCAAACTGAATTAGTAAACTTCCTTTTTATTGTGTGTTTAGTTGTTTACATTTATCTCTTTCAAAGTTCAAAAATGCGAGTTTTACGTGAAGCTTACAAGTACAGTGTAACTGAATATATATTGATCATGTAACAGAGAATAGTTGGGCACACGAAACTAAACAAGCAGTTACAAACTTACAATATGATTGCCATGCACCTAATTCCGAACTGCTAGAACTTAGTACACGTGTGTCAACACCAAGACGCCAAAAACAATACAGTCAAACCTGTATTAACGGCCACCTCTATAGAGCAGCCACCTGTGTATAAAGGCCACTCTTCATAACCCCAAAATGACACTTTTTACAGAAATCAACCTGAACAGAAAGGCCACCTGTCTATAAAGGTCAGGTCCCGAAGGTGACTGTTATAGACAGGTTCAGGTTTCATTGTCTAACATTAAGACAAAACGAATATGGTGAATCTAAAGGTGAAATATATACTAAATAAAATAAATATAATTGAAACCAGTCAACAGAATTAGGAAACTAAACTAATTGGCAGACGATGGCTATTTTTTTACTGATTATTCCAGCTCGCAGCTAATAGAACGATGCCTTGCTGTTGTTTGCTCGTGTTATATAATTGGTTAGCATTAATAAGGCTATTTGTCAACATATTGAGCAGAGTTCGCCTTGCGCAACATAACAATAGTCTTGATCACTGTTATCCTTTTATGCACACATTAGCTTATTCGTTTGGGAGACCCAAAAGTTGCAAATCAATAATGAGATACAGCATTGCTATGCTGTGCTAAAGTTGGGTTGAAAATCAATTCAGATGGTAACAGCTCAAGTTCGAAAAAAGCGGACAAAGTGCAGAGGGAAACGAATAAGTATTACTAACAATGAAGAAGAGAAAGAAACAGGAGAAGGGAATAAATTTGTAAATATAAATCAAGGCATTATAATTAATTGCATATACTGTGGATACAGTGAAACCTGTCTCTAATGGTCACCTTTGACTCTGAGGAAGATGACCTTCATAGACAGATGGCCTTGCTGTCCATGTTGATTTCTATAGAAAATGTCGTTTGGGTGTTATGAAGAGTGACCTTTATACACAGATGGCTTCTCTATAGAGGTGGCCGTTAATACAGGTTTGACTGTATAGTATCTAGAATATAATGTGCATCTTCATTATGCAGGACAAGCCATTCCAATAAAGCAAAGAAAATAAGTTTCACTGACAGTATTGTAGAGTTTGTATGTTGTAAGTTTATCGAGGACAGAGGCAAGTGGATGTAGTTGTGTATATAATTTTGGCAGATACGACGGAGGGTAGCCAGCCCGTCAGAAGGCTCGAGAGTACAGATTGCAAGAGAACGACATTACGAAATACAAGACATTTATGGCGACTGACGGAGGGCGCTGATTGGCGGTCTGAGTGCTGACGTAAATGCTTGATGAGACCGCCACAGCATGCTAGAGTTGAAGGCAAAAGTTGATAATAAAATAATACAATGCAATTAAGAGTCTGACAATGCACTTTCTTCAATGTGATCCAGCCAGGCTTTAACGGCGAAAGCGATGTAGAACACACAGCGCACTCTGGTATGTACCAGATAGGAATCATCCGGTGAAGGAAGGAGTGATAAAGGATATCCCCTTTGACTGTTTGTGTATGCAATCACTTCCTATGATGCAGTGCGGTGGTCGTACCTCGTAAGCATGGCAAGGGTTTATGTTCACCAGATGATGGTGAATGCAATACAGCATAATCTATGTAAGTCCGTTCTTGTCCGTCTGTGCATCTGCCTCGTATTACTATAGTAGCCTCGTTTTACTATATGTATATGTTAATACTATAGAAGTACAGTACTAAAAAGGGGTTTTCCAGCACATCTATGGTTGATACTTGATGCTAAGATAAGGAGGAGTCCGTGTGAAACGGACAACAACAGTGTTGAGTGCTTTTGGTCTTGTTTTGTCAACGCTCGAATAATCAGTATTTTCACATCGTCTAAGCTCAACGGACTCGAAAAGGGTTCGTCTATCACGATGTGAACTCCAGCATCGTTGAGCAACACATCGAGTAAAATACCGATGAAAATGGTTCAAGAACTGCGATATATTTGACGAGTTAAGGATTGAAAGCAAGAGAAGCGTAATTAATCTAATATATGTGGGCGTACATATGTAGCAAAAGCACGGCAAATAATCATGGTTGCTACCATCGTAGGTGTCAAAAGTCCAGGTACTCTAGTACTCCAAAGCTAACGAACTCGGACTGCACTTGGTTGAAATACCAGAGCTTGAATTCCACTACGAGTTGACAGTAGAACTTTGTGTTACGACTGACTTGTTCAAAACACAAGAACGAGGCAAAAGACATAGAATGTGTACAGCTAACAATAGTGTTGGCGACTGGATCGCTGAAGATTTTCTTTTCATGGAGAACTTTTTAGTTAGTTAATTGTGCATG
>OFHS01004812.1:0-13050 GCA_900245855.1 Calvadosia cruxmelitensis
AAACAAAAGAGGACATCACAAAAGAGGACACGCATGTCCGAACAAACACAAAAGACGACGGTCATACGTCGCTGACGCCACAAGGCCATGTGCGTGGGAATGATATTGGTAGCAAGAATGCACTGTCTGATGACACACCACACCAATTGTGTCACAATGAGACCAGCCTCTATTACAACCCTATCGCAGTTAGCACTATGGTATGAGTCTAACCTCACCTAAATTACATTTAGCTACATTTAATCCCGAAATGTTTGTATAGGTATAATGTTGGAAATTATCATGTTTCTTCCAGGCTAGCTGAATTCTGGTATTTTTTGTTGCTGGTTTTGCTTTATTGAGGGATATGACTGCACTTGTTTAGTCTCAAATCTAGTTTTGATTTCCAATATGTTAAACCAGATAATTGATCCTCACATAGGTGCCATATTCTGACTTGTATAAATCACACCCCGACTTAGTGGACAGGCCATCTCATTATCACTGAATGTAGTAGTCAGCAACGTTCCAACTGCAACTGGCGTGCTTAGACACTCAATAATTAAACCTGCAGTACATGGACACGGCTAGCACATGATCCCATTAAAGCAGGCATATTATACCAAACAGAGGATCGAATAGCATAACTATTGACACTGTGAGAGCTCCTGACAAATGATGCACATGGGTGACAGCAGTACAGTGAACCCTGTCTGTAACGGTCACCTCTGAGGCCTGAGTAAAATGGCCTTTATCGACAGGTGGCCTTTCTGTCCTGGTTGATTTCTTCTATAGAAAGTATCATTGAGGGGTTATGAGGAGTGGCCTTTATACACAGGTGGCTGCTTTATAGAGGTGGCCGCTAATACAGGTTTGACTGTAGTAACTATGACAACTAATAATGTATGGTATACTGCCTGCTACAATGCTTCTTGCACACAAGCCCACTGATCCTCTCTGAATTGAAGTTGTTGACATATGAGTAGTATACCACATGCAGTACAAGGACAACCAGTGGAAAATTAGATTTGTTCCTCTGGAGACCAGGAGGATTGCTCTATGCTTGATCAAACTGGTTGCTTACTTGGCGATAAACTGACGGATCGTCTTCCCTAATGAGATGCCATAATGGTTCTATTGCTCAACAGGCTCATGAAGTCAACACGTTGCTTGGCAACATCATTAAGCACATGCTTCCAGATCGTACGTTTGAAACATTTTACAATCAGGTGAGATGTCATTTGGAAAAATGTTATTGCCCTTATCAGAACACTGAATCAATAATAGGGATGAATGCATATAACAATTATAAAATGTTTTGATCTTCATTATACTATCTTGATAAATTTTACCTACAGTCCACTGAAGTGTACATTGTTTCAACTTTTTCGTGTCATTGTCATATTGACTTATGTTTGTTTAAGTTGAAACGGTATTCCTGACGGCTGGTTATAAGTCTTTAGAACCAGTTGGGTAAATCATCTTAACCCTTGTCCTGCTAACATGCTCAAGTAAGTGAAGACTTGAAGTTGCTTTATCGATTGCTGATTGGTTGATCGCTAGGGACTAACTATCTGATTGGTTATATGTTGCTACTTTTGATTTGTTTCGAAATCGTGTATACACGTCAATAGCAGGACAAGGGTTAAGAATCGTACACAGCTAGAATCACTGATTGGCTTGCATGTCCCAGAAATTGGCTAGCCAGGATAACCTTCCTCCATTATCCCTGTTAGTCTACAAGTGCTTGGAGATCATTGATGGTAGGAGTAAAGGTGAACCTATCCCTGCTTTTAGACTGAATGTAGTGAGGACATGTTCCGCCACTTATCCACCTTGTGATTGCTAGCTTACACAGGCGATCGTACAACGGTACAATACGACGACTCCTACCAACCAAACCCTCATATCAAAATCTCTCACCTGATGGTGGTGAGTTTAACTTAAAACATTGAGGTTCCAACTTGTAGGTGAATCTGCTAGCTTATACTAAAGTATGGAGCCATTTTCATTAAATTTATGAAGCATGATGATGTTGCCTCACATTATGAATGTTGTATTGTACTGTGCCTTATTCATTAGAAGAAAGTTTGCCGATTTGACTAAATTAATCTAAGAACCATCTAATACATTACATTGATTAATGCTTAAAGTAGTACGGTGGCATTCTTTAGTTATGTCTGCTAACAACCTTCTTTCTATTTTAGCTTTTGTCAGTGTTGTCAAAAATTGTATCCAATTTGAATGAGTTTGGAATTCTCTTTTCCATGGTAAGTCATCGTTGCAATTGTCTATTGGTTGTGTTCTGTCTACTTCTTGTGTACGTTGTACAGACAAACTTGCTAAAATAGAGTAAACATAAATAGAAAATAGTTCATTAAGAATTGCTAATTATTTACCGAGACATGAAATTGAAATCAACAGTGACGATGAGCAAATAAAATTACTAGTGTAAATAGCTAGTTAAATCTTTCTCAAATTTCTGCATATTTAGAAATATGCCTGGAGCCTTAAACTTTGCATAATTATGTAAGTGTTTAAATTTGATGCCAGGTATACTCAGTGTGACCTTTTAAAAGTTGAATGCGCGTCGATCAAATGTTCACATTACCCAAGTAAATGCGAACAGTGGAATAACAATGATTTCCTGGAACATTTTTCGGGTGCGCAACAGCCGCAAAGGTTTGTATGCAAAGTCAGTAGAACGTCGATCTCTATCATAAGATGTTAATAATTTTAACATTTTCTTTCACAAATCTGTAACGAAGAGGTTGCAGTTTGACTGTGTGCCATTTCCTATTTATTAGTTTTGTCGAGTTACCAACCTTTTCCTGGTAGACAGAGACCGAGGGACCGTGTCTCAAGAAGTTTATTTTATGTTGGCGTATTTTTTGCGTTCCTTAACGCTATAAAAGATAAACAGTGTTTTGAACGATAATTTTGTGGATTTGTAAATTGATCTGTTATCGTGTTGGAAATCAAATTCAATTGAAGTCTACAAGGGTTCTTATTTTAGGATAAATTTTTGCCATTCATGGACATGTTTCAACGTGAATCGGTGAAAGTCGACGCTTGCAAGATCGTCATGGAAGGATATAACAGGTAATTAAGTTGGGTATGATGCTCAATTAATTGAAACTGTTCTGGAATTTTACGATGGAGCTATGAAAAGTAACTGTATTTTATGATTAATATGAAAGGGAATGGATAAATGAGGCTCATTGCAACATAAGCCTAAGTAAACATTGTTGAATTGATAAATCACTGATTTGTAAAACATTCCTGCGTCGACCTTGGAATTCCAAACACGGCAAAATCAATCAAGGTAGTCTTATCGAGACTGAGGGGACGAAGAAATCGCATGAACACTTTCATTGTTACGTTGTTAAATTGAGCTCACTTCTTGTAATTAAATCCTGACCACACTATTGATAAACATACGCAAATTGTGAGTTCCACATGGTGCAATCATTTGCGTAGCATGCCACACTCTCATTTCCTGTTTGTTGGTGAGTAGCATTGTTTACATTGTTCATCAAGAACATTGGCCCGGAAAGCGACCAATCAGCCGCATCCTTTGCCTTCATTCTTCTATTTTGACCAATCGTCAACAGTTATGAAATATTATCATGTCCAATTCGTGATTTGAGCTGTGCATGCAAAGCTACTAGAATTTGCGATTTCCACTCGATGCGAATGACTCATTGCTATTGTTCTTCTTTCCATTCATTAGTTGTGATAGTGTGACCGGGGTTTTCCTTTGGATCATTGTGTTGGCAGCAAGTTATTGAACAAACGTTTTCATTTTTGAAATTTGTGCAAGCTACAGTCCTTTGCCGTATAATATTACGACAACTATCCTCTGTGTGTGTTGTCATGAAAACGCATGAAATTGAGAAGGGCTTATGATGATAAGCTCTTGGTAACATCAGGTTGTCTTTACTCTTGCCATAAGCAAATCCTGTTTAATGTTTTTTATTTCTCTTTGTTGTAGAACTGAAACTGGCGTGACGAATGATCCGTTGATTATTACAACGTTGATGTCCCTTTGCAAGACGATGCACGATTCAGTCAAGTATGATTTGCGCTGTTAGATATATCGAATTTGTTCATTTTGGAGCCAATATGGACATATTTTATTGGCATCGATTTATTAAACTGTATTGGATCCCGTTTATATGAACATTTAAATCCATGAAATTAGACTAAAATTTCTCGAATGATTGTGTAATACAGTGAAATCTGTCTATAATGGTCACCTTTGGGACCTGGGAAAAATTACCTTTATGGACAGGTGGTCTTTCTGTTCAGATTCATTTCTGTAGAAAGTGTCATTTTGGGGTTTTGAAGAGTGGCCTTTATACACAAGTGGCTTCTCTATAGTGGTGGCCACTAATACAGGTTTGACTGTATTGATATCAGACCATATTGAAACCATTTCCCTGGCTTTTATTTTGGCTTGGATATAATCAGAGCATCTCGGCATCGCATCAGATCGGATTAATTCCCTAACAAACAGCACTGACTATGATTTATTATTGGTTGGTTTGCTATAGTTGACCATTCATATTTACCTTATACCAGTGAAAATTCCATCTGTCATCTATAAAGTAATCCTTTGAATAAGCTGACGCATTCCTTTGTAAAGATTTTGTTATGACAACTTTTCCTGAACGAACTACTCCCGATATAGCCAAACCTGTATTAGCTGTCACCTCTATAGAGAAGCCACCTGTGTACAAAGGCCGTTTTTTAACCCCAAAATGACACTTTCTATAGAAATCAACCTGGACAGAAAGGTCACCTGTCTCTAAAGGTCATTTTTCTAATGTCCCAGAGGTGACCATTATAGACAGGTTTCACTGTAGTACTGCATTAAATTATGATGTTGAAGCATTCATCTGTTGGAAAACATCTAGTTTGATTTCTTTTTTGTGATTTCTAAGCTCTAAATTGGTGGATTAAAAATTCAAATATTACCAGACGCAGAAGGACTAACTGGTCATGATGAATTGCTACCGATTGCAATGATTTTCTGAAAGTATTTTCTGTGTCGCAATTGTGCCTTGATGTGGAAACGGTATCATGGTCCCTGATGTGATATCATGCAAGCAGTCACATGCATGATTGTGTTTGGAAGTAGTTAGCAGTAGGTTCCTATAACGAGCAAATCTGCATCTTGTGTTGATCTTTATTTATTCTTCTACACTGTTTTACAGCTCTTTGTCGTTGACCGACGAACGACGTTTGGTTGGTCAGCTAATTTCGAAGTTCTTATCAAAGGTATGAGGATACACTTGGTGGAATGGATGAGATAAGTAGCCTGATATGGTACCACAATAAAATCTGTCTATAACGGTCACCTTTGGGACCTGAGGAAAATGACCTTTATTGACAGGTGGCTGCTCTATAGAGGTGGCCGCTAACGCAGGTTTGACTGTATTGATGCCGGTTGAGGTTAATTTAACCAGTATTTCACTTTCTCGTGACAAGGTTGATTTTGGTCGCAATTTCGAGCAACAATTGGACTTCTACGTTGATTCTCGGGCAAATTTCAACAATTTGGACTCGGTTCTTGTCATGCTGGTCCAGGCAAGTGAATTTTCATTCATTTTGATATTTGATATCTTTCTGTGGGATTTTGAATTTGCTATTTTGTGTGATGCGATGATTCAATGCAAATTATATCTCAACAGAATGTGAATTTATTGGCGATGGAAACGAAGAGACTTGTCAAGGGAAATCACACTAAGAAAACAGCAGCTTTTATTCGGGTAGGTTTCTGATCAACTTTGTAAGCTTCTTTGCGTCGTGAGTCTATAGTTATGATGATTAGAAAGTATTTACAGTAACATTAATATTTATTACTAATAAATAAATAAATGTGTTTTCATAGCCTTTTTATTTGTATATTGTAATGTATCATAGCCATGTTTGAATATCTGCCATGGAAAAAGTTATCGTAGCTTATTGATTTTTTGAGAATAAATGATGACGATGATGATGATAACGACATTCCGTCCCGTTACAAGAAGAGAGCGGAGTCGTGCAAACGTAACGTTTACTTGCAGCGGGCTCTCAAGGCTGCCCATCTCTTTCTGTTTGCGGCGATACCATTTTGGTCTTTTACTTGTCTGCCGATCGCTGTCATGTCGTAGCGGATCATCTCGCTGTACGTAGCAGGTAGCGCTCCTCCCAGGCGGTATGGTTTGCTCGGCTGGTTCGCATGTTGAAGGACGATAGCCAATGGAGTCGTGGGTCGGCAAGATGTATGACCGAGCAATGCACGATGACGACGACATGTTTAATTGTTTATATGATTAAGCAATTGATTGATTTGATTTTGCAGTTGTACAAATTATGCTGTCAAATTCGTGTTCATCTTTACAATGTCTCACAACCATCTGCATGCATTTGCCATACTGCCTTAAGTGCCTTTGCTAATTTACCTAGTCCGATGCCCCAATTTTTTTAGTTTACGTGAAGGGGGATTTTGACCGACTTCAGTTTTTGGATTTATCATTGTGTGTGTGTGTGTGTTTGTGACTTGTCTCTCAGTTTGTTTCATTTGCTACTTCAGGCATGCATGGCATATTCGTTCATCACCATTCCGTCAATGATGGACATTTTCACTCAACTGAAGTTGTATCAGCTGTCTGGTGAAGTGGCTCTTGCAAACCAGGCCATTGGACAAGGTAAACAACACACAACCATTATCAGAGCTGTGTTATCCAATACAATAGGGAAAAGAAAAACAGATGATTTAAGTCGCTGCTGAGACATACGCCCTCCCTTACCTGCAATATGTGGCTCAGCGCATATCAACCTGATTACAGCTACCGTAGTTCTGTTTCTGGAAATTGGACCAAATTTGTCAAAATTTGGGGTTGACAGTTTGAGAAACCAAAATAGCCAATGACAACACAACGTTGTTCGGTTTCAGCTCGTTGTGAGTAGGCATAGCGAATAATTTTATTAATGATAAAGCTGTTGCTGTAGAGAAATTCAGTCAAGCGTGTTTTAAACCAGCAGCTAAGGGACCGATAAAAGTGATATCTTAAAACGGTGGTCGCTGAGACATGCCGTGAGACAGCTAGTCATTAAACTAAGTTGGACTGTACAAATTATATTGGCAATCACACGTCAAAAGACAATACTGATAATAACAAGGTAGATTGTGGTGAACTCACTGGGACACCTTAGCAGGACTTCATTAAGGTGATTCTTAAGCCTTGTTTCATTCGAATATAAGGGAGACCTTTCTCTCTGTCTACAATCCAGAGACATGGCCACAATCACTGTGGATCACTAAACTACTGAGAAAAAACCCCACTAAAACTACATTCTAGCTGTTGACAAATGTAGCTTTAAATGTACTGTTAAAAGTAAATTACTAGAACTTACAACAATTTTAAATGAGACATAGACATCAAGAAACAAAAAAATATATATGTACACTATAACACAACTGTATAACATAACCATTGTATCACATTATTGTAAAGATTTGTTTATATGTCTGAAATATACTACAATCAATCAATCAATCAATCCATCAATCAATCAATCAATCAATCAATCAATCAATACTGAAATGCAAAGTTCTACAAATTTTGAATAAATTTACTGAATTTTTGGATTTTTTTGGTAGTAAATCAGTTGAAATTTTAGTACTTTTTCAGTAACTTTGGAGTACTCTTGTGACACCTGCTGAACTTAGCCTCGTTTGATAGGTCCATTTTTAATACTTTTCAGTAGTTTTGGATTCATAGTAATTGTTGCCACCACCAGAAGAGTTGTTCCTTATACAGTACCTATAATGCACTGTGCATTTGAGCTGCATACTTTGTTATTTGGAATTCTCTTGTCTCTTCATTCCCTCTAGCTGATTCCTTTTTCCGTGCGGCTGTCAACTTGGTTGCTGACGTTCCAAAGACAATAGGTTTGTGACTCAGCTGGGTTTAAAGTTGTTCTACTTACAAATTGAATGTTGATAATTATCTTCCATTATTTCTACAGAGGTTGATTTCAAGTCAAAGAGTTCTGAGAATTACTTGATTGAATTTGTCAACGGTTTGATGTCATCACTGCTAGTCGTACCGGTAAGCAATCCTTGAAGTTCTGGTTTCAGATCTTAATTTTCTGTTGTATTTATTTATCCAATGAACATGTTACCTGCATTGATGAAAGTAGTTTGCTGCAAGTGATTTATACAACTTGGATAAAACTCTGGTTACTGGAGTGCATGTCGCGTTGGATAAAGCCCCGGTAGTTGATAGGACGCGCAGACAGAGGACAACGCAAGTTAAAACTTTAAACATGGCGGCATAACTAGGAAAGCTTTGAGAATCGAGAGAGTTCAGATTTTTGCTTTTGGTATATAATATTTAACTTCAAAGTTCATATGGTAATTCTTATCACCAATTACATAGTTAATCCAAAAGGTTATACTCTACCAAGATTCTGGCATTTTTTTGTAATCATCTCTCAGCATAGTCATTTTGATGAAGAAGTTTTGATCTCCGACTCCTCTTTCTTGACATGGCAAACTATTTTAATGGCGAGGTTAATGTTGTGGAATTGCATTGCACTGTTGTCAATATAGTTTTCTCCCTGTTTGTTGATTAGGATCACCCTGATCACGGGCCGTTGTATCTTCTTCGTGGTCTTCTGAATGTGATGCAGTCGTATCAATGGGACGAATACAGCGATGGCAAGGCACGGATATACCTCAACGCAATTGCAATTCTATCGGCAGCAGGGCAGGCAAGTATATTCAAACCTATAGCGGCCACATATAGACCAGCCACCTGTGTATTTCGGCCACTCTTCATATCTTTTTCTTACAATGTAAATGACATAATGTGATATTAGAAACTGTCAATGTGTAATCGCTTTATTGTTTATTATTGTTCTCATTCGGTTGCAGGAAAGTTACATTTACAAGATGCAAAAAGGTTTGCTCTCACGGAAAGGATACAATTTTTCAATTTTTTGTTATATATTTAAGGCTAGAATACACTATACCGAGTAGTCATTGTAGCGGAATGGAAATCAATAATATCACACCAGATAAGGCTGAATTGTACCGCGACACTCCGCTAAATTCAAACATGAATCGAATCAGAATCGAACGTTCTATTCCATTGTTCCATGGCAGCAGTGGGTTTGCCCGGAGCATTCAGGGTTCCCCTGCGAGTACAATGTTCCAGATCCAACTGATTGCATTGACTCATCTACGCTAGAAACCATGTTGGAGCGAACTCATACCATTTTCTCAGTGGAATTGTACTTCATTCCAGAAAAACAGAGCGGAATCATACCAGATAGCAGTGGAGCCAGGGCCGTTTTACCAGTAGGCTTCAAAAGCATGTGCTTTAGGCCCTCAGTCTGGATAGGCCCTTCCCAATGTCAGTTCAAATATTCAAATTTACAGTATGTTGAGATCTAGTACCATGTGCAATGAGCTGAAGAGTGCTACTGAGTTAATTTTTCCTAATTTGCTGTTTGTGAGCAAAAGCAAATCTTTTGCATGTAATGGGTGAACAGTTTAACAATAGTAGGTTTTGGGCAATTAAATCATTGAAAAATGCCCCCTCCCCCTTGATTAAAGTGCTTTAGGCCCTCTCGACGCTTAAAACGGCATTGAGTGGAGCAATGTAATTCAACAGACTATCCAATACTCAGTCACTTTATTCCAATGTAATCCAGACCTGCATTAAGGATCTTATGTGCAATAAATTAGTAAGAGATAAGGAGATAGTTGCAAGACAAATTGATATCATTGTGTTTTGACAAAATGGAATGTATAAGCTTTCTTGTTCATTTTAGTTGATTCCAACGATCGACTGTACGGCTCTGATCCCAAGTTTGTGGCAGAAATCTGCTCTGTTTCAAGCATGCTGATGAAAGAAATCATTAACGATGTCACAGAATTTGACTCAAAGGTTTGCATAGTTCTCGAGTATTTTCTTGATATTAACTCTTGTCCTGCTATTGACGTATATATACGTTTTTGAAGCAAGTCAAAAGTAGCAACATATAACCAATCAGAAAGCTAGTCCTTAGCAATCAGCCAATGAGCAATCTATAAAGCGATTTCAAGTCTTCATTTAACTAGTTTTGTAAGCAGGACAAGGGTTAATGTGGAAAAGAATATCAGTAAAGTGATGTTCACATGAGACGATTACCGGTAGTTGGACCAATCAATTTGCGGGATTTTCATGCACATTGTCACATGCGGGCAAAAAATATAGCACTTGAATTGTGACTTAGAGGATATGGAGCCATTTCTTGATTTGAAACAATGTCTGTCCAACTCAGCTATAGTGTTATCTAATCAGAGAGGCTCAAATTTGATGTCAGCTGTCCAAGATGGAGCTTGTACCTTTCAAACTGGTGTTAAAGAAAGCTAATGCGAACAATCGTTATCAATACTTGTTGAAAAGAAGTTGGCTACAACTTCTACAAGTAGCTTGTAGTTCGCTAGTTCCGCCACTGGTTTTATGTAAAATTCGCTTATAGTTATCCGTTTTCATCGAAGTAGCTTGCACTGTATCCCATTTATCTATCTAAATTTCCTGGCAAGATTTAGCACCGCTTTTGTTGAGTTTGTGAGCTCTCTGATATAATGTACACCCACTGCAATTACCCCTTCCTTAAGTAATAAAATGTTTTCCATCCCATGTAATGGCGGGACAGCTTCAGAAAGGCAATTAAGCCATTGCGATGATTTTTTTATTAACAGCTTCCACTTGTAATTATCATGTAATAAAGCTTGGCTGTGTTCTCAATTGACTTGTAGGACAAGAAACGTCACTCATTTTTATCCATGGCCCTGTTCAACCGGTAAGACTATTTTATTTGTTTAGTTTTTTTTTTATCAATTTCACTTATTTTTGTTTCAACCTTACAGCAATTAAAATGAATAAAGTTAAAAAGACAGTAACTAAAAGTTATCTAAAGGGAACTCAATTAAAGAATATGCTACGTGACAAACCTAATTAATTATGTAATCATACATGAGGCTATCGGTTTCACCAAAGGTGCCCATCACCGATGTTGCGTTGCCACGTTGAATGGCAGGGCTAATATTTTGTAACACCTGGGCCTTCAAGCCTGGGCCTGGGAAACTCTGCTCCTTCAATTTTTAAACAGTTCGCTAAAAAGAGTTTTGCCGAAGGCCCGAAATAACCGAACGTTTCCACCCCAATCGGGAAGAAAATAAAATTGTCCAACAATAGATTATATTTTTTGTTTTCTTTCGCTCTGCATCTTCAGCAGCTGAACCACTCCTTGTGCACGTCTTTGGGCGATGGCTTGGGGCAAGAGTGTCCGGACAAGTAAAACCCCACAGTAGGCATTTGCCCTTTGACCAAGGGACTTGGGTCATTCCATCGGGGCCTTCGTCGTATAATAATATAGACGGTCCTTTACATGAAGAGGTCGTCCCTCTTCCTCTTAATGCACTTATTACATAAACTACGCCATAAATCACGGTCAGACGCGGCTGACAAAGTAACACCAAACAACCAAACCTTCGTCGTGTAGACTATTTGTTGATGTATTGATTGCCACGATGCTATAGAGCATGTTGTGAGCTAATGAATAGCTTTTCTTATTGGGGTCGGCAGATGTCCTTTATTTCCAGGAATCGTTCCGTATTTATATGTTATGCAGTGCCAAATTTATTTGATTTTGTTAGACATTTCCACCCAATTTTGTACATGTTCTGTATTTTTTCCTCTGTGGTCTGGTAACCCTATTTCTTATGCATAATTTATAAATTAGCTGCTCGGCTACATTCTGTGTTTACTTATGGCTGAAAGCTTTCCATTGTTTACCACAAACGATTCACTTTTACTTTAGGAAAATTAACTCTTACAAATTATGATTCCTACCTTGATGACAAAACAGTTTTGATCGTGCTCAACATGCTAGTGATATTGATGCCATAGTGTCTTCAGATTTGAAATGCAGCCTCCATCGCTCTTCTCCTACGTCTAAGGCACACCACTGAACCTTCCAATCTGTTTGTTCATTCCATGTAAAGATGTTTCTGTGTTAGTTTTGATGTGCAATACTATTACACTAGTACTAGAGTCATGCACTCAAGTACAGTCAACTCCGCCAATAACGGTGCACTGGGGACCGCCCAAATTTAACCGGTATTGGCGAAATCCGGTATAGACAAAACAATAAAAATGACGTAATCCTTTGTTTTATTATAACATGTAGCAGCAGAAATCAGGTAACACATTACAGATAATTATTGCGCAATTGTTAGTTACGATTGAAGTACTACATAGTGGTTGTCTGTCGGAATGATGAGTGAGCCACGGACTCAATTTCGACCTGTAATTCCATCAGCTTCATTCTGCTGCTTTCTGCAACGAAAGCATGACTGTCCATGTGCAAGGAGATGACAGAATACGCGTTCATGATCTCGAAGCTGAATCAATATCATGCAAACTGATTTGGAGGAACTCAAAAACCGATAATTGTGAATTAGTTGTTGTCTGGGACCAGAATGAAAAACCGAAATAGACGAAAAACCGTTATTGGCGACACCGGTATTGGCGGATATATTGAGCAAAGGCAGACCGTAACAATCATTGGGACTTCAAAAATTCACCGCTATTGACGAAAATTCCGGTAATGGCGGAACCGTTATTGGCGGAGTTGACTGTATGGAGACCGTTGCACCTTAAAGACTTCAAATACATTGAGAACATATGTGGAAGACGAAAGACGAGTTGCAAGACTTTGACATTCCACAGTAATAATTATATTTGATAGATAGGTTGCTGGTCCCACGACAGGGAGAGATGGCAGAGTTCCAAGGAGTACATATGGTCGTTGGTGCCAGAGCTCTATGTCGTGAGACACAGCGTAGATACGAGGGCGGACAGAGTTGTTGATACGACGAAGGACAGACGGCAAAGAGAATGATTACAGGAAGACATGGCTACATATTTTTACAATCACGTGACTACACAATAGGGTGGTTCAAAAAAAGTCGACTTTCGAAATGTTACCGGGATCAAGGCGAAAAAGTTGTGAAACATGGTA